>JAOXNR010035275.1:0-54039 GCA_028571225.1 Parsonsia alboflavescens | reverse complement strand
TTTATATATATATATATATTGCTTAATTATTCAATCAATAGAATTCGATTCCAGTTGAACTTTGATGATCAGTTATCAGTTCATCCACATGACCATTATCTCTTTGGAGTGTTTTCCTTTCGCTTTCGCATGATATATCCACCTGATGTGATTTCTTCGAAATGAATTTCATTAAAAAATACATCAACTTGAAAGATTTCATTCAAAACTCACCTAGAGGTTTAAGTTAGTATAGTGATCTATGATGTTTTTCAATGATCAACTATTATCTTGATGTTGGTAGACAAATCAACATCTTAACCAAAGTGATGGAAAGCCCTAGAGTAGGTGTTTCAAGAACTCTAAGAGATTCTATGAAGAACACTCAGAAAAGAACAAGTTTGATTTAAAAGGATTTTTTAATTTGATAAAATCATGTTTGTGGAATCCATTGTCTTTCGATTACAACTTGGAGACTATTCATAGTCTACTAAGAAACAAGCCCTAATAATAGTTAAAGACCTTGTTGTTCTCCTAATGTAACCTAAAAGATAAAAAAAATTCAATAGAAACGATTGAAAATGTCAAATTGGGGTTAAGATCACATTGGGCCAAAACTGGACATTGTTCATAGCGGACGCCGATGCACCCACTGAGTGGTGCACAGGTAGTTCTCTGGAATTTCTTCCAGAAGTGCAAATTGGCCTCTCTCTTCATAGGTCCAAGGCTGCCTCACCGGCGCAAACTCTTCACTTGACCGGCACCTGTCATATTGCGCCCATGGAGCCAAAATCCAAACAGAACAATCTTGAATCCTTCTTGTTGTTCAATTGACAAAAGGTAGGCTGTTACTTACACTCAAGCAAGCAGCTCACATTTAATCATTCAGTGGAAGTCTCGGTCATTACTTTAATTGACAACAGGCAGGTTGCTGATTCAATATCGAACCCTCCTGAACGTCCTCACCGACGATAGGTTGGTTACCTTTCAATTATCAAATTGAAGGGGTGATATTTTCCTTTCTTTATTTTTTTCCCCTTTTTTTTATGTATTGATTTATAGATTTAATTTTCTAGTATAAAATTTATGAAAGAAAAAAAACTAAAGGTTGTGGAATAAATGTTACATAATCTTTTAAATTGAAGGGCTTATGATTCTTAATTGTTTTAAAATTTTCTAATACAAAATTTGTTATTTATAGTTATATAAATAAATAAATAAATAAATAAATATATATATATATATATATATATATATACGGATTTGCTAAGGTGTGTTCCGGAGCGCACCTTAATGTGCGCTCCAACCGTTACCGTAACGGAATTTTTGCTCTGCTTGGTTGGCTGTATAAGCACTGTAGCAAGAATTCCGTTACGGTAACGATTGGAGCGCGCCTTAGCAAAATTGTATATATATATATATATATATATATATTGGTTATTGAATAGTTTTGTAGGAAATGACTATTTCTTAAATAAATAAAAATACCAAGAGGTTTTTATTTTAAAATTTAATTTAAAAGTTTTATTCATATGTAATTTTTCTTTTATCTGAATATGAAGAGTAGTCTTTTAATGAAAATTTTCCAAATCTTTAAAAACACATAATTTCATGCATTAATTAAGGCTTTATGCTTACAAGTCATTTTCTATTAGTTTGTTTCTATCATATGAAAAAAATAGTTAGTTACATAATTACGTGCCATTTCCAGTTACATTAATAAATATTAATAAAAAGCTTATAGTGTGTTTTTTTTTTTTAACCCCCTAAAGATGGGGTTTCGACAGACCCCTACCTGTTTATTAATGAAATAAAATAGGGGCATGAGAGCCTTACAAAGCAATTGGACTGTGAAAACACCTGCAAGCAAACTAAAGAAGAATTCTATGAAATAAACTATATAAGATAGGCAAAGTATATGCTGTTTTGATGTGATATTGCTGCCAATTAATTTTATTCATGGTCTTTCTACTTCTGCTGGTTTCATGAAAAGCTTATAGGTAGTTTATACTTGATGGGTAAAAAGGGTACGACTCAGACTAATCAACCCAAACGGGCAGAACCCGGATTAGGGTTAACCCAAATGGACCAGAGGGCCCCATGCCTTTAATACCTGAAAGTCAGACTTATAGAGTCAACAAGGACGCGTGGGCAAGTAACTCGCCACCACTGACCTCCTAAATGAGCTCGAGCTGCAGTCTTGCCAGACCTTGACTTCGACCTGCCAATCTCCGATTCGAATCCTAAAGCTTCCATGCCATGACCACCGGTGCACGACTCCCAGTCACTCCAAGGAGCCAAGTGCCACTCGGCGCGACCTCACTAGAAGAGATGTCGGAGTTTCTCAATGTCCATGGGGACGTCGCGAAGTTCGTCTGAAGGTCAGCTAGTGAGCTCGCTGCTTTCACAGAGGGAAACTTCAAGATCCTAGGAGCAATTGGCAGGATTTGACTATATCCTACAGTTTTCCTAATTGAATAAGGCTACGTAAGGGGAATCCAATTCGAGGAGGTAACTAATGATTTCTCACTACTTAAACAAAAACACCCAATCAGTCTGGGGAGAACAAAAGAAAAAACTCTCTTGCTTTTTTGAGAAGGGTCTTCACCAGAGAACGGTTTTTACCAGAAAACTTTCCCAAAATACTAACTTAGGCATCGAAGCTCTTCCCCGACGATAGGTCACTCCGGTGACCTCTCTTTCTTATCTTCATAGGCCATTGACGGCGGAATTCCATCAGGATCTGCGGGGTGATTAGGCCCATCACTTTTGGACCCCATCACTTTTGGCGCCGTCTTTGGGAAGAGAACAGAAAAGCTTAACTTTTTCCCATACACAAAACAAATAATGCAATCCTGATGACGTAGTCATAGCCTTCAAGTGTTCAGCGGCCGCACCCTGGTAGACTGCCGGTTAGAACACGACTGCGCACTGGATCGACAGTGCCTGAAATGCCGCCGCCAACATAGGCCGTCACTGACGGCAACCTAGGGCCAAGCACAGAGCAAGGCTAATAGCTGCCGGCACAGTCCGGCCCATCCTAGAATGTCTCCACCAACCGAACGCTGGTGCAAGAAGGGCGCAAGTGAGACACTCAGATCTCACTGCGAATGGCAATAACTCCTGGCCACCAAGGCCGCAGAGATCTGGAGGAACCCAGGTATCCATGCATTCAAATCTAATGGAAAGTGTGGTGGCTACCCTGGAGGGAATATTAGGCATAAGAGATTACATTTCCATTGGGCATACTCCGACGCCTTCTCGGAGAGAAATGCCACCACCCAGCAGCCAAACCAGGCATACTCGGCAGGACATGTTTCAACCTTCATAGGCAAGGATTGACCCCTGAGCAACGAAGCAGGTCGAGAAGCAAGTTGGCCAGAACAAAGGTCACAAGGAGCAAGGACTTTACCTGTGACCGACCTTAGGGAGACCTTCAATAATCAAAAGGGGTATGACCTAAGAGACAAGCTCAATTGAGCTGCCATCTCCAGAAGCCAAGGACAGGATGCAGCCCTTGAGGAGCAGGAGAGAGCTCGCTGTGAATTCCACTTGGGGAAAGGATACCACCTCGTCGTAGCCTGATCGAAATGACAGGAGAAAACGCTTGAGGGATAGCCCCCAACCCATTGAGGAGAGCAGCTTCCTCAACCAATTAGTAGTAACAAAGCACTGTGGATCTAACCAAGCCCTCGCTGTTTTCCCACAGCATCTGAACAGCCAGGATGCTTTCAAGCTTCAAAGCAACACAACTGGAGAAAAAATAGGATGCTACGAGGGAGCCACAGCAACACATTGAAGAGTACGTCTCTTGCATGGAGATGTTTGAACACCCCGACCATGTCAAATGTAGAGCCTGTAGGTCCACGCTGACTAAAAAGGCCCAATCATGGTTCAAGGGAATCCCTGAGGCAAGCATCTCAAGCTGGTCACAGCTGAAAGAGCTGTTTCTAAAAATCTATCAGAGCAACATGAGGTGTGAGAAAGACATCAACAACCTGTTCCTCATCAAACAGAAGGTCGGTGAGAGCACCCGGAGCTATTACACTCTTTTCAACGACGAAGCAGTGGAGATCAAGCAAAAGAATGATGCCATCTACATCACTGCGTTTAGGCAAGGGTTTAAGGGGGGTACGTAGCCCTCAGACTGGCCGAGGAGCCAGTAAAAACAATTAAGGAGCTACAGATGCTGCTGGAAAAGAAGAAAACCATCCCTGACCTTGTACTCACGCCACTCAAGACATCACGGGTTGAGGTCATGATGGTCATGGAAAAGAAAGGCCTTCTCAAGTGCCTAGGCCCCTCAAGAGTCCTGCAGCCAAAAGGGACCCGGAAAAGTTCTACCACTACTATAAGGATCATGGCCATCTCACAAAGGATTGAGAGGCTCATAAAAGAAGGCCACCTACAAGATTTCCTGGCTAAAAATGCAGGGCCTGCAAACCCACTACTAGCGGCCCCGCAAAATCAAAGGGCCCCAGTTGGTGAAATAAATGCCATCATGGGGAGATTCAGAATCCCTAACGTTGTCACTCCAGATCGGCAACTTGCAGGTAAGGAAAATCCTGGTAGACACTGGAAGTGCAGTCAATGTCCTCTAGCGCAAGGCCTTTGACCAAATAGGGATGGACAAAAGCACACTGTAGAAATCAGACACTGCACTGACCAGTTTCAATGGCAGTACGACCTATGCCAACGGAATCCTGAGAGTTCCGACCAGAGTCTGGGTAGATGGCAAGGAAGTGACTGAGATGATGGACTGGATGGTCGTAGATGCCCTCGAAACCTATAACTTGGCCGCAGGGGGGTCATGGACTTAAGAGTAGAGATCTCCCTGCTCAACTATAGCATGGGAATCCAAGTCGGAGAAGTTTGGATCACCCTTGATGGAGACAGGCGAATGGCTGCGGAGTGTTACCTAGCTGAGGATAATGAAGAGAGCTCCCTAGAGCCCAAACAAGAGGAATGCATTGACCTCGCTAAAGGGAATGACCACTTCAGAATTCAGTCAGCTGGAAAGGGAGAGAAAGTCTTTCTCAACCCTAAATTCCCTGAGAAAGGGATTAAATTTGGAGAGGTCCTAGCCCCAAAGATTAAAGGGAAGCTGGTGGATTCCCTTGAAGAAAATCTGGAAGTCTTCGCCTGGCAGCCCAGCTACCTCGAAAGAGTTGACCGAACCATTGCAGAACACAAGGTCGGGGTCAAGCTGGTGAAGCAAAAGAATAGGACCTTTGCCCCAGAGCTCAACAAGGTCATAGCAAAAGAAGTCCAAGCTCTCCTTGAAGCTGGAAATCTAAAAGAAGTGGTGTACCCAGAATGGCTGGCCAATCCTATAGTGGTACCAAAGAAGGAGGGGACATGGAGGATGTGTGTAGACTTCACCACATTGAACAAATTTTGCCCGAAGGACTCCTACCCCCGTCCCAACATTGACCTAATGTACCAGTGGCTGTGTTTCCTCGACACATACAAAGGATACCACCAGATTCCAATGGCCCTTGAAGACCTCCTTCATGATGACGGTCAGGACTTATTACTACACCAAGATGCCTTTCGGTTTGAAAAATGCCATGGCAGAATTTCAGCGAGCGATGCACAAAATTTTCAAGAAGCAGCTCTGGCGAAACATTGAGGTGTACGTGGATGACAAAGTGATCAAATCCAAAACTACAAAAGATTTCATAGGAGACATCTGAGAAACCATCCAAAGCCTAAAGATTGCTTACATGAAGCTCAACCTAGAGAAATGCACCTTCGGGTCTCTACAGGAAAGTTCCTTGGCACCTTGGAGCGAGGCATTGATGCCTACCTAGACAAGATCAAAGCTCCGATATGGAACCTCCTGGAAACCTCAAAGAAGTACAGAGCTTAGCAGGAAAAATGGCAGCTCTAGGACGTTTTATCAACAAGATGGTAGACAAAGGAGACAGATTTTATGATGCCGTAAAAATGCCAAAGGACTTCCAGTGGTTTGAAAGCCGTCAGGAAGTGTTCATCAAGCTGAAGGACTTTCTGGGTAAACCTCCTAAACTTGTCTCTCCGCCTAAACGTCCTAAATCTGTATGTACTTGACCGCAGCAGAAAAGGCAGTAAGTTTTGTATTAAAAGTAGAAAGGTCAGGTCAACAATTTCCTATTTATTATATTAGCCGTTTACTTCGAGGTCTAGAGACCAGATATACAGACCTCGAAAAATTTCTGTACCTCATCATTATCACTTCAAGGAAATTAAAGCCATATTTTCAAGCTTACTTAATAAGAGTCCTAACCAACTTACCTATGAAACAAGCTCTAACAAAGCCTAAACTTTCAAGTAGGATGATGAAGTGGTCCCTTGAGCTCTCTGAGCACCAGATTCAATTTGAGCCAAGGAAGGCTATCAAAGCTCAAGCCCTCTCAAGCTAAGTAGAAGAATGTACCAGAGCTCCATTGGAGCACACAAACACTTGTGAAGGCAATATTTGGACCATGTTCACGGATGGGTCTATGGAGAAGGAAAATTCAAGTGCGAGGATTGTATTGGTCAGCCGTGAGGGACTGAGAATCCCTTACTCTATGAAGTACAACTTCCCAACCTTAAAAAATGAATCTAAATATGAAGCCCTCTTACCAAGCCTAAGGCTTATAAGAGCTCTCAAAGTGCAGAAATTGTAAGCGAAAACAGATGCACAAGTCGTAGCCAGCCAAGT
Organism: Parsonsia alboflavescens; assembly: GCA_028571225.1. Lineage (NCBI taxonomy): Eukaryota > Viridiplantae > Streptophyta > Magnoliopsida > Gentianales > Apocynaceae > Parsonsia > Parsonsia alboflavescens. The sequence goes on along the minus strand of JAOXNR010035275.1, from coordinate 47,372 downwards.
AGTTGGAAACTATGAAGCTAGCGAAGACAACATGGTCAAGCATCTTAAAAGAGTAAGAGGCATCATATCAAAGCTTGACTACTTTCTTATTGAATAGATTCCCAGAGAGCAAAACTTAGAAGCGGACACACTGTCCAAAGTCTACAAAGAGGTAGCTAGAACCAATGCCGAGCTACTTGTGGAACAACTACATTCTCCCAGCATCGATCAAGAGGAAAGTCTGGTCATAGAGGATCAAGCAAACTGGAGATATCCAATCTTCAGATTCCTTAAACACAGCGACCTCCTTGAGGACCCAAAAGAAGCTCGCTGAGTGTGAAGATGGGCACCTCGCTATGTCTTGATTAGTGATGATGAGGTATGTAGAAGGTCGTTACACATGGCCACTACTCAAGTGTTTAAGTCCAGGGGAAGGTAAATATGTGATTGACAAGGTACGTGGAGGTATATGTGGCTCTCACATGGGAGTGAAGACTGTCGCAAAGAAAATCCTACGAACGGGGTATTACTGGCCCACAGTGGTCGCAGACTTTGAGACGGCCATACAGAAATGCACCAGCTACCAACTGCATGGGAATAAATCACATCTTAAACCACTGAAATACTAGCCAATCAAAGCCTCAGTACCATTTAACATATGTGGGATTGACATCCTCAGACCTTTCACAAAGGGAGTGGGGGGTGTGAAATTCCTCATAGTCGCTGTAGAGTATTTCACCAAATGGGTCGAAGCGGAATCCATGACAGTGATCTTATCTCAAAAGGTTTAATCGTATGTTTGGAGGGACATCATATGCAGATTTAGGATAGCACAAGCCATCATTTCAGACAATGGCCGATAGTTTACAGGCGATCCATTCAAGACCTTTTGCGAGAACCTCCACATTGAGCAAAGATTGACCTCTGTGGCTTACCCACATGCCAACAGGTTAGCAAAGGTTACAAACCGAACGATCCTAAAAGGGCTAAAAAAGAGACTCACTAAGCTTGAGAAAGATGGTGGCAATGCATATTGGCCAAATGAGATCCCCAACATACTGTGGGCATACAGGACCACACATAGAAAAGCTACCGGAGAAACCCCATTTAGTCTTTGCTTTGGAGCAGAAGCAATAATGTCGGTTAAGGATGGGGAAACATCTTTAAGACTGACCGAATACGACCCAATCTTAAACGAGTTGGAGAGAATAGCAGAGCTCGACCCCCTCGAGGAGTTCCGAAACAAGGCAATTGAAGTGGATAAGACATACGAAAATAAGGTAACAAATTTTTTCAACAAGCGAATGAAAGAAAGACACTTTCCAGTTGGAGAAATGATCCTCTAAAGGTTAGATGTTGGTAAACAAGGTCAATTCACCAAGCTGCAAGAAGGCCGGGAGGGACCCTACCTAATCTAAGAAGTCCACAAAGGAGGGAGCTACAAACTAGCTGATCTTGATGGGAGACAACTCCTGAGACCTTGGAATGCCTATCACTTAAAAAAGTTTTATGCCTAAAGGTCATCTAAGATATGAAAGACCTCTTGGACCTACTGGTGACGTCTAGCAACGACTGATTATGAAGTCATTACGCTTGTATTAATCTAAGTTACCCAAATGACAGTTCAATTATGCAAGCATGCAATTGTTGAAAAGCTGTGTGTATGAAGAGCAGAAATATAGCTTAAGCAGAGATAGAAAAATACTAAGCAGTTTATAGAGAAAGACAAAAAATAAAGTAGATGGCCACAAATAGACCCCTGCGAAGTATTTAGTACATTGAAAGAACAAATAATAGTAAGAACATCAAAACGGGAGATTTGGGGTGGTCTTTGGAGTGATAGCACAGAATTATTTCCGAGCCAGATGCTGCACTAGAGGGATATCATCTCCGTCATCCTCATTCTCTACTGGGATAATAGTAGGAATGAAGCCGCTGGGAGGAGTTGGGACTGAAGTGCCTGTCGAGCAAGCCAACAATATGGTCAGACAGGGAGCGACTAAGAATAAGTTAAGAGATTTGAAGAAAGGTCAAAAGCCTAACCCAAAGAAGGCATTCAGAAGACGAGAAACATCCTCGCAAAGTAATCTAAACCTAGAAAAATGGGGATACCTTCTGGAGAGGCCATAGCACAGGGAGTGATGTTGAGAACCTCCTCATCCCTAGCAGCGGCTTCCACGATCTCTTTCCCTTTCTTAGGAGGAACTTCCCTAGCCTCACTGACTTGGGCCAAAGACTCAGCTGTGGCCATTTCTTCAGGAGAGGCCTCCTTATGGTCCTCTTTTTCCCAGGGGAGGGAAGCAACCAACTCGAGGCGATAAAGACTATAATCGGTTTCAAGATTGGTCTTAAGCAAAGGATTGACTCCCTAAGTTCGTCCACAATCCCAGTATACTGAGACATTAGTTGAGGCCCTGGCAAGGACTGCATGAATCCCTGGAAAGCAGGGACCTCTGCTAGATTCTCCATAGAAAGGAAGCTCTCCTCATCGCAAACTACTTGTAGGTCCTCCAGCCTGGTCTCAAGCTCATTATTACGCTACTCCTGTTCAGCCATTTTCTTCTCAACCATATTCAGTGCCTTGGATAAATTCTCGTTGGTAGCAGTGGCTTCAGCAACGTTCCTCTCGCATGCAGCAAGGAACTGTTTGGAAGACTTAAGAAAGGTGTAGAGGTCAGTAACTTTCTCCTGCAGTTGAGCCTTGGCCAATTGGAGCTCTTCCACCAAAGAGGCGAACTCCCAGTTTTTGGAAGCTTTTTCAGCTTGCCTCCTCAGTAGCTCGCCAAGGACCACATAACCCTGCGAAAGAGGAAAGGAATAAATCATCAAGCAAAATTATTGAAAGATAAAGCCAGACTGAGGTCGCTAGAAGCAACATACCCCAGCATAGAAGGAAGCCCCAAATTTTCCAACTCCTTCATCAGTCAGCTGCCGGTAGATCTCCTGGTCAACAGGTGGAATGCACTCCGTCAAGAAAGAATTAGCATGGGGCCACTGAAATAGAGAATCTAAAGTCTCCATGGCCAAGGCAGGGGCCCATCTTGCATTCCTCTCATTAGGGTGAGTAGCCAGAACAGAGTCACTCAATTTCTTGAGGGTCCCCGCAACCTCCTCCACAGTGTAGCCAAAGAATAAAGGCTTAAGACCAGGGGCAACCAAGCCTTTTCCCTTTCCAGAGGAGCCCGAAGTGACCTTCTCTGGGTAAAACGAAGAGGGAGAGGACGATGAGAGGGAGATCTTAGCAGGTCTGCTAGAAGGATTCATCGTCGTAGCAGTGGAGTCTCGTTTTGAGGTCCCTCGAGTCCTCTCAGCCATATAGTTCTTCCCCGACCTCAGGGAATGGAAATTCTAGCAACTGGAGTCTTGGCTACAAAAGGGCTAGTAGAGCCCCGGCCTTTACCCCCAGAGGTCTCAAAGGAACCAGAAGCACTAAGCCATGAGGGTATTCCCATGATGTCAGAACCAAGTCAGAAGACACAAGAATTCGATCAACAGAAAGAGCTCTACCTACCAGAAGAAGATATTCCCATAGACTTTCTAAGGGAAGGGAGATCACACTCTGCTGGCTGTCCAAGCCCGGCAAAACGGAGGAAGGCTTCAAGCCAAATTGGTGCAGAGCACCTCATTGTGGGTTTGCCAGAATTAATCAGACCCAAAAGAAAATCCCTATTATCGGCTTGGTCAATAGACAAATCGGGAAGGTCATTGAAAAAGGTACGATTTAAATTCCAATTCGGGTAAGCTTCAAGCCTAAGAGACAAGCAAAAAAGAAAATGGGTTTCCACTCCCCTATAGAGGACTAGAAGGGGCCAACTAACTTATGGCGAGGGACAAACTGAAGATATCCTGTGTCACCCTTAGATGCAGAGGAGACACCTATTCTATAAAAGCACCTAAAAAGTTCCAGAGAAACCTGGACTTTGTAAAGGTGGCAAGTGGCTATGAAGGCAGCCACCGTCCGGAAGGAATTGGGCACAAGTTGGGACAAAGAAAAGAGCCAAAAATAGGTAATATCGAAGAATAAAGGGTGGATGTATAGGATCAAAATGCCTCCCCAAAGATTAGCACTATAGAGGACGATGTGTCCATCACACTTGATATAGGCACGTTCATGTCCCTCGACGGCTCTGATCAAGTCCTTATGTAGACCTCACTCACCACAAAGTTGGAAGACAAGACTAGGGCTCAGAATAGAAGAGGTAAGATAAGTCTCTGTGTCAGAAAGCTCAAGGGTCTCAATTTTTACCAAAGGAGCACTATCCAGCATGGGGGGAAGAAAAGAAACCTCATTGTCTAAACCTGAGAAGGAGGAAGAGGGTGTGGATCCCCAGGCCCGAGAGGAAGACGAAATAGACACAGTCGACATAAAAAGAGAGATATAAATTTTTCATAAAAAAAAAGAGAGGGAACTCACTTGCTGAAGCCTTGAGGGGAGAAGAAAACGTCCGGGAGAGGCAGAATGCTTGTGCTGGAGACAAGATAGAAACAGTAAGAGGGAGCTTCGCGAAATTCTAATAGGAAGAGAAGTTTATGCAAATCCTTAAGATTTGGGAGAATCTGAATTTGGATCAAACAAGGAAACATGGGAGCTTCAAAGCAGGTTAGATCCCCCCTGGCTCGGGGCGGGTTGACCGTTTAGAGGTCCAACCCACCCCAGCTCCTCCTTAGAAAACAAAAGAAGAAAAAGCTCAGCGTTTTCCTTAGAAAAATGATACTGGTCCGAGCTATCGAAAATCGCACCAGGCAATCCTCAAAGATCTTCTCCCAGATTTGTTAGCAGATGCCTCCTCCTTACTGATTGATATTTCCCCTTGGCCAACTTCTCCTTCTTGGATTTAACGAGCTGGTCCATAGCCCCCGTGGCCACTCTCCTAACAACACTTGCGGATGGACTCTTCTTGAGAAGAATGCTGACATTCTTTAGAGGATCCTTCTTTAGTAGTGTTCTCTCAATCCTTCAATAATGATCTCCCGCTAAGCTCCTAGAAACAAAGGAATGCCCCCTTTTACAAGAAACAACCGTGGCGAGAAAACGGTGCAGTTTTACTAAGAGCCGCGGCCTCAAGATGGTAATCTTTAAAATACCTGAAGGTCAATCTCACAAAAACAGTTGCAAGAAAAACCATCCTAGAGATTGCAGCTTAGAGATGGTAGCTCTTGAATACTTGAAAGCCAAATCAAAGACTTGGAGATGGTAGCTTTTAATACCTGAAAGTCAGATCCGCAGCCTGAAGATGGTAATTCCTAATACTTGAAGGAAGGGTCCCCAGCCTCAAGATGGTGATCCTAAGCGCCTGAAGGTCAGACTCGCGACCTGTAGACGGTAATCTATAATACTCGAAGGTCATGTTGAAGAGTCTCGAGGTGGGAGTAGGCAAGAACTTTCGGCCACCAACCTCACGGGTTACGGACCCCGAGGTCACCGACCTCCAAATGAGCATGGCAGGACCTCACTAGGCCACGATCTGCGACCTTGTGAGTTTTGGCCTTGCTCAAATACCTTTCATGCCGTGACCAAGTATGTATGACTCTGCTTGAAGCCGAAAAATTATAAAGCCAGCTTGTAGCTCTCGACTAGAGCCACGGATGAACAGGTACCCCAGAAGTTAGCTACTGCAATTAATCGACAAACCCAATAGTAGCAACAACTTGAAGATGGTAATTTAGGCACCAACGACCAAGGAGCTCACCGGGCCTAAACGGGGGTAATGACGGGTGAAACTAGTACGGCCCGAACTAGTCAACCCCAACGGGCAGAACCCGAACTAGGGTTAACCCAAATGGGCCAGAGGGCCCCATGCCTTCAATACCTAAAAGTCAGACTCATAGAGTCAACGATGATGCGTGGGCAAGCTACTCGCCAACACCGATCGCTCGGGTCACAAACTTAGAGGTCACTGACCTCCTAAATGAGTTCGAGCTGAGGTCTTGCCAGACCTCGACTTCGACCTAGCAAGCTCGAATCCGAATCATAAATCTTCTATGCCACGACCACCGGTGCACGACTCCTAGTCACTTCAAGGAGCCAATGCCACTCAGCGTGACCTCACCAGAAGAGATGTCCGAGTTTCTCAATGTCCACAGGGAGATCGCAAAGTTGGTCTGAAGGTCGACTAGTGAGCTCGCAGTTCTTACAGAGACGTGAATGAGAAGATCTCTCGTTCCAGGAAAACTCCGAGATCCTAGGAGCAACTGGCGGGATTTGACTAAATCCCACAGTTATCCTAATTCCCTATGGCTACATAAGGGGGAAGAGGTAACTGATCATTTCTCACTACTTAAACAAAAACACCCAATTAATCTGGGGAGAACAAAAAAAAAAAAAACCTCTCTTGCTTTCTTGAGAACGGTCTTTATCGGAAAACTTCCCCAAAATACTAACTTAGGCATCGGAGCTCTTCCCCGGGCAACAGCCCACTTCGGTGACCTCTCTTTCTTATCTTCTCAGGCTGTTAACGGCGGAGCTCCATCAGGATTTACGGGGTGATCCGACCCATCACTTTTGGACCCCATCAATAATTAATGTTTTTTTTTTCCATATATTTTATACACTAAATTTTTAAAAAATAAATTATACCATAGAAGCATTCGATCTTTTAGATATACAAATTAAATTTTTTCTAATGTATATATAATTATTACACTAGAAAAAATTATTTATAGCAATTATTTATAAATAATTCCATCGTCTATTATTTCTCCGATCTCTCTCTCTCTTACCCATTTACACATCAGTTTTTAGTGGCAAGAATAACTAATATACATATGCTTGTGAGGGAAGAAAAGGGGTGTATGTGACCACAACCCTTGCATGCTATGTGAGACCATCCAAGCGAACGGAATGGTTAGAAATGTCCTAATCATGGCAAGCAGGTAAACATTGACCTCTCAACATGACCCCTTTAATTTCATAGGGTCCAGCCCTGCTTACCCTACTTACATGGGGCTGTCTAGATCAGTGGCACTCTCGCTATTGGGTTATATAAGATTTCTAGCTGGCTTGTGGGATCCAATGAGGGGTTTTGCATTTAATGTTAAATTTGACTTATTGCATTTGCAACTTTGAAACAAAAACCTTATCTTGTATCCATCCATCTTCTCTACCATGAACAAGTCTTTTTATTACGTAGTTTTCTTTCTGTCAAACATGTCACCAGAAATTTGTGTGGCACATATCAGAAGATTTTCCCAAATCAATTTGAAAACAATAATTGCACCACAGATCAGTTTTCACATGAATGGTTGAAATGTAATTTCATAAATAAATGAACACTAAAAATAATTAATTTTTTCCGAAACAATATAAATTTATAAAATTATAAAATTATATTAAAGAAGGGTATGGTACATAAAAGGAGTAATAAAAACTCTGAGTACATGATACTAAAAGGGATAACATATAGCACTATATAAATAAAGCAAGTAAATAAAAGTGAGTAAATAAAAGCAAAAGCAATTAAAGGAATTAAATGTGCTTTTCATTTTACAAAAAATAACACATAAATTTTATGAATACGTATATAAAATTAGAAAGAACAAAAAAATTTAATCAATGTACAAAATAAATATTTTTGCAAGTTAAAAGAAAATGGAAATAGTGAAATTGTTGAGTTAAGAGTAAAAGAAGAAAGAAAAAGAAAAGAAAAGAATTTGGAATAGGAAAAAAAAAATTCATTTCATAATAGAAATGGGGTCATGAATTGATTGCTGTCAGCTTCTTCCCCTTGAAGCAATGGTACATAAAATTGCAGCCCTGCCTTCCTATACATTATATATATATATATATAGAAATGTTAGTGTGTGCTACGGAGCACACACTAACAAATGCTCCAATTAAGTTTCTAACGGTCAACTATCTTATTTTTTTAAAACAATTAATTGAAATTTAATCAAGTACCCCTAGAGTTTAGTGTATCCTTTTAGGGTTTAGTTTATAAAAAATATTTGAAAAAATAATTTTTTATAGATGTATTTTTTTTTTCTTAACAACTAACAGTTAACTTTGACCGTTAAAGACTTAACTGGAGCACTTGTTGGTGTGTGCTCCGTAACATTCCTCTATATATATATATATATATATATATTTGCTTAATTTCTCAACAAATAGAATTCGATTCCAGTTGAACTTTTATCATCAATTATCGGTCATCCACTGATTTGGAGTTTTCTCCTTGGGCTTTCGCATGAAGTGGCAACCTAAACGTTGTGAACCTCCTCACCGACGATAGGTTTGTTATCTTTCAATATCAAATTGAGGGGTGATATTTTTCATTCTTTGTTTTTTTTTTTAAATTTATTTGATGGGAGAAATGGGTACGACCCGAACAAGTCAATTTACACAGGCATGACCTGGACAGAAGTCAACACGAATGGGCTCAAGGCCCCAAGTCACAATACCTGAAGGTCAGACTCATGGAGTCAACGAGGAAAGGTGGGTAGCGACCGACTACCATTGACCTCTCAGGTCATTGACCTCCGAAAATGAGCTTAGGAGAGGTCTTACCAAACCACGACCTCCAACCTGATAAGCTCAAATCCGTCCCATACATCTTCCATGCTATGACCAATTGTGCGTGACTCCTAACATATCCCATGATCATAGGATCACTCAGCGTGACCTCCTAGAAGAGAAAGTCGAGAGCCTCGACGTCCACGGACAAGTCGCGAAGTTGGTCTAAAAGTCGGTTAGTGAGCTCGTAGGTCTCGACAGAGACGTGAATGGCAAGATATCCAAGTCAAGGGAAACTCCACGATTCTGGGAGCAATTGGCAGAATCTAATATGATCTCATAATTATCCTAGATATCTACTGTCACGTAATAGGAGAACCCTAATCTAAGAGGAAACTAATTTCTTATGAATATATAATCAGTCTACAGACAAGGACAGTCATTTTTGGAGTTAATTACACGAGATTACTCTCAAGATATTGATTTAGGCATCAGATCTCTTCCTTGGGCAATGACCCACTCCAGTGATCTACTTGCTTTCTTCTCAGGGTGAGACCATTGACGTCATCATGGATTTGGGACGATTCGGAGGCTACTCTTGAGCTCTATCGTATATATTTATTCATAGATTTAATTTTCTTGTATAAAATTTATGAAACAAGAAAAAAAAAAAACTAAAGGTTTTGGAATACATGTTATATAATCTTTTAAATTGAAGGGTTTATGATTTTTAATTCTTTTAAAATTTTCTTATACGAAATTCGTTAATTATAGTTTTATTTACTTAAAGTTACAGATATATATATATATAAATATATATATATTATTTATTTAGTGTCGACGACTTTGCACACTGCTTTCCTGTGCTTCAAAACGGAAACAACGTCGTTTCGTTTTGGTTTTTCTTAAAAATAAAAAATAAAATAAAATAAAATAAAACGGAGCTTGGAATGAGATGAGTGTTGGAACGGTGTTGGATGTGGGTGGCGGGGGTTTGCTCGCCGCTTCCAAGCCAGCCCTCGCTTCCATTTATTATTATTATTATTATTTTTTTAAACAATGTCTTTTTCGGGGATGTCACACACAAGGGGATGTATGACACCACACCTAATAGAACCTTTGTATATGATGGAGCTCGAAAATAGCCTCCGAATCATCCCGAACCGCGATGACATCCGTAATCTCAACTTGAGAAGAAAAGGATAAGATCATCGAAGTGGGTTGTTGCCTGGGAAATAGCTTCGATGTCTAAGTCAGTATTCGGAGGGAGTAACCTTGAGTAAATTAACTCAATCAATTGTTTCCTTGTGCGTGGACTGTGTGCAATTTGATAATATATATCGAATTAAGTAAGTTACCTCTTTGATCAGGGCTATTCAATTGCATGATAGTGGGCAATTAGGATAACTGTGAGATCTTATCATATCCTGTCAATTGCTCATAGAATCGTGGAGTTTCCTTATGTTGGGATATCTTGCCATTCATGTCTCTGGTCGAGAGCTAGAAGCTCACTAACAACCTTTACACTAACTTCACGACCAGCCCGTGGACGTTGAGGGTCTCGATTATCTCTTCTGGGAGGGCACACCAAGTGATGATAGGCTCATAGAATGTGTTAGGAGTCGTGTACAGTTAGTCATGGCATGGAAGATGTATGAGACGGATCGGAGCTCACCGGGTTGAAGGATGTGGTCCAATGAGACCTCTCTTGAGCTAATTTCGGAGGTCGATGGCCTGGGAGGTCTGTGATAGAGGTCACTGCCCACCTTTCCTCTTGATTCATGAGTCTGATTTTCAGGTATTATAGATCGAGGCTTGAGCCCATTCGGGTCGGTTCATTCTGGTCCTGCCCATTTCTCCCATCATTACAACCCTTTGGTCCCAAAGTGCTCGAAGGTCATGGCGCCTAAATTACCATCTTTATGTTGCGTGCCATTTTCTTTGTGACGACTAGTTTTTGGAGGAGACGTGTCTCATCATTTTTGGCATTTGCCTCTGTTCTTGGCCTTCCGAATCCTTTTCAGCAACCCGAGCAACTCCTTCTAACATATAAATTAGGAATCTTTTTAATATTTTATGATTTACTTGAACTCTCTTCGTGCTCGTGAAATATCTTGTTCACAAAATCTCCTCTCTGCTATTCCTTCTGGGTCCTTCTCGAATTTTTCTCTTTTCTCCGTCCGACGAGTGACTCAGAGCCTAAAACAACTTTCTTCCTAACTCCCCAGGAATTTTAATGTGTGATTTTCTTTTCCCTTTACTACTTTTTTGGAAAAATTTCATCTTTTCTTCTTCTAAGTTAGAGAGTCAGAATGTCTTCTGTATCTTCTGTGTCTTCACTCCCTCTCTCTGTTTCGAAGAAGTAGACCACCCTTTCCCCCCTGTTGACCTGGAGAATAGGGTATTTTATTTTCCCCCAATCTTTGCGACGGCTCCTTGAGTGAAAAGTGAGGTTTACTGGCCCTCGAATTGGAGGTCTTTTCCACAGTCTCTTCCTTAGGACCCTCAGAAATTTTTAAGATTTGTGGGGAGAGAGGTCTACAGAAAGGTGATATAGTTGCTGCTGATTGGTCTGAATGCCCTTGCCATCACCATGATGGACACACAGTCCTTCACGTTGCCAACCTCCATTTGCACCCTTTGTTACTGGACATTACCTACTTTTGGGGCTTCCCCATTGAGTGGCTTGTTTTCAATTCTGTGCAGGCAATAATTGCATTCATTACAACCTACCATCTGTACCAAGTTCCAATCTCCTAAGAGCTCTTTAGATGCTTCTTTAGAGTCAGTGTCTCCTCGGTACCAAAGTGTGCCACTATAGGGTACCTCCAACTCAACCCTAGGTATAAGCTCGTAGGTCCTTTCGAGTCCTTTTTCGGCTATTGGAAAGATTCTTTCTTCTTTGCAAGGCTTCCTAGTAATCTGGTTCAGTCCGAGAATGAACCGAACTGGAACATGAATAAATCTTTTTCTCAATGAACTCCCCACCTTAACAAATGAATAAGAGAAGGATAGTACGCTTGTAATTGGCCTGGTCTTTTTTTTTTTTTTTTTTTGCTTTCAATAAGTTTGTTTCAACTCATTTGTACACTAATATATTTTCCCTTTTTTTGTTTTGGTGGCAATGAGGACCACTTCTTTGCTCCTGAAGTCCACTCCTCCATGAGCCGCCACTGGTGGCGGTGGTGGCACTACTAGTGCCTCTTCTGCTGTTACTACTGCTACTGCTACTCCCGCCAAGATTCCTATCCCCCAATCTCGGGGAAAGAAGATTGCAGTAGCTGATCGGAATAGTATTACTCTGAAGGGGAGCATCGAGGTCGCAGCTTTGCAAGCTTCTGAAAGGTTTGTAAAGATCTCCATTTCTTCTTCTTCTCCATCTTTACAATTTGCACCACCAAAGGGGAGGACTCCTCCAACCTCCTCAGGAAAAGGAAAAGCTCCAACGACCTCAAACTAGGAATGGAGTTCAGTGGCCATGTGATTGAGGAGGTCGCTGGCCCATTGAAGATGTTGGGGAATGCGTCCCTGGCCTCCCATACTGATGAGCGGACCACGAGGTGGGTTCCCAACCTTGCGATGGAGCCTTCGGACTCACTGTTTCAATGGCCCTACTCCCAGTCATTTCTAATGGAGTGTGTGCCTCCTATTGACCTAGACATATGCCGACAACTCACTGATGAGGAACTTGATAGAGATATGGCCTCTCTCCACACTATAGAAAATCTCTTTAATTTCTGTGTGTTTTTTTATTTATTTATTTATTTTTTTTATTGTAGCAGTTCTGTTTCAACTTTTGCCCAGTACTGACCTCTCTTTTACTTCTTTTGTAGAACCATCTCTTCTTAGGGGAGCGGCTGAGGAGACAGGTAGAAAGGGCCAAAAAGGATTAGGAGTTCTATACCTTGATCTCCGAGCTCCAGGATGAAAGAGCTCTCCCCGTGAAAGAGAATGCTGAGCTAGCAGCCTCTGCTGAAAAGGTCAATGCCTCCTATGCCGAAATGTTCAACCTTTTACAGGAGTGCAAAAAGAATTTTGAAGAGGCCAGAGCTGAGAACTAGACCATATCTTCAGCTCTGGGGGAAGCTGTTCAGAAAAATGAGCAGCTGATCAAGCTCGGTAGTAAGCAGGGGGACGGGATTCTTGAGCTTGAGGCTCGGCTAGGGGATTTCCAGATCCTATGTGATAGGGTTGGCAGCTTGTCTTTGATTAAGCTCTAGCGACTCCAAGATTTCCAGGCTTACGTGGAGTCCATCTTTCATCCCCAACTCCATGGGCTTTATGTTGATGTTATTGACAAGGTTTGCGAGCTCAATAGGGACCTAAAGACTGATCAAGCCGTTGACGAAGGGCTATACTGTCGGGACTTGGCTGCTCCTCTTCTTTGGGAGAATGAAGATCTCGTTGCAACTTTACAGGAAGAGGTTGCTGCTGGTGAGGTCTTGGCAAGGGTTGGTCGAGCGGGTGAGGGTCCCTCCGAAAAAAGGAAAGAGCCCATGGAAACACTTGTTGGGGTTGAGATTGCAGAGAGGGTAGTCATGGATATGCCTCTTATGGCATTTGCCTAACATAAAGGTACAATCATCAATGGCTATGGAGATTTAATTACACATTATCCCTTTTGCCTCCTGCCTGTTGAGTTTGACGAGGTACTTGCCCTTTTCGAGCTACTTATTTGTCCTTAGGTAGACCTTCATTTGACAATATTGTTGAGTACCTTGCAGGTCCCTCAGAAGCCTCCGACTAAGAAGTAGTTGTGGAGGAAAAGGACTTGTCGAGGTCATTGGAGCTTGTAATAGAATAGGATCTTTTGTGGTCTTCCTTCTTCATCTTTGAAATGTTTGGTGCTCGGCTTTTTGAGCTTACATTTCTGCTTCTTGTACTGAATACTTTTTCTTAGAGGTCTGTTTGTGGTCTCTTTCTTTAAGTCAACTAAATGGACATTTTTAGAGGTCTCTTTGAGTCCATAAATGGACATTTTTAGTGTACAAACTTGTCTATCTCCTTTCTTTGCAAAACCATCGGGAATTGTCAATTACACCTCCAATCGGGAATTTTTCTCATATGTTTTTGGGATCTCATCAAAGCAGGCATGTTGCAGGCAGTCCATGATTTTTGGGCGGGGGTACGAATGCCACAGTTTTTTACAGCCACCCAGATTGTCCTTATTCCAAAGAAGGACAATCTGTCATAATTTGCAAACTTCCGACCAATAAGCCTTTGTAATTTGTTTTCAAAGGTTATTTGGAAATTAATTTTGCTATGCCTTGGTAAGATACTTCCCACTTTGATTTGCCCAAATCAGGGAGGTTTTGTGAATTGAAGAAATATCTAATACTATTTCGTTGGCTTCTGAGTTGATTCTTTCGTTGAATAAGAGGTGTGTTGGGGGTAATATGATTTTAAAACTTGATATGTTGAAAGCATTTGATAGAGTGAGGTGGTCCTTTCTTTTGGAGGTGTTGGGGAAATTTGGGTTTAGCCATCACTTTTTAAACCTCGTATTCAACTGTTTGGCATTTAACAAGTTCTTTGTTACTGTTAATGGTAAACTATGTGGTTTTTCCCCATCCACTGGAGGTGTTCGTCAAGGAGATCCATTATCTCCAACCTTATTTATATTGGCAGCGGAAGTACTTTCTCGGGGCTTGAACAGGTTGTTATATGATGGTGCCATTGGTGATTATATAACTGAGAGAATCATCCTTCCTGTTTCTCATTTGAGCTTTGCGGATGACATCATTATATTTACAAGGGGATTTAAAAGAGGCCTTCAGAACCCAATAGACATCATTGATTTCTATCAGGACTGCTCGCCCAGAAAATCAATTTTTATAAGAGCTCAACGTACCTCTCCACTCATATTTCAGATCAGTGTCAAGTGGTTCTAAGGGAGCTCACAGGTTGTGTTCTTTAGTCTCTGCCAATGATATACTTGGGTTGTCTGATTTCCCAGGTAGAGCAAAGATATTTTACTATGAACCGCTGGTTAGTAAAGTCAAGGCTCGCATAAATGGTTGGCAAAGGAAATATTTTCTCCCGGAGGTAGGATGATTTTAATCAAGCATGTTCTTTCTGCCATGGTGATCTATTTGTTGGTAGTCACAATCCCACCTCAGCAAGTTACTAAGGAAATTGAAAGTCTATTTGGCCAGTTCTTCTGGGGACATTCGGAGTATGGAAACAAAAGACATTGGTGCTCTTAGGATAGAATTGCACAACCGTATGATAAATAAGGGTCTAGTTGTATATTCCCTCAGCCGAGCAGTGGCAACATATGGCTTTAAGCTATGGTGGAGGTTCCGATCTTCTGACTCTTTGTGGTCTCGGTACCTGAAGATGGAATATGGTTTCCTATCGAGAGAAGAGCTAACTGAAGGAGGATCAAGGCTCTGGAAACGCCTGCTGCAGTCTCAAATCTGTGTTGAACCACTCATTGTTCAAGATGTAGAAGGCTCTTATCTGTGGAATTTGTCCTCCACTCTGCATTCTAATATTTCGGAATGCATCTCATTTTTGGAGGAGGAGGAGTTGGATGACCATGTTGCAGAGTACTACTTTCACACGAAGATTCCACCCTCATGGTCTATCTTCATGTGGAGACTAGGCAATCGATATTTGGCGACAGATGTTGTGCGATCTCATTTAGGCATTCAGCTAGCCTCTCGATATCACTGTGCGGGCGCAACTGAAACAGTGGAGCATCTTTTTCGAAGCTGTGTGATTGCAAGAGAGGTTTTGTCTCACTATTGCCTTTGCTTTTGGAGTGACTTAGGGCTCGTTATAGCTGGAGGGAATGCTACAGCAGTGGGGTAATCAGTTCCGGAGATTAGGAGCTTTGGCAAAACTCCTTCCATCACTTGTTTGTCATGAAATTTGGGTGGCTTGATGTGCCTCGCTTTATTCTGAAGAGTCCAGCAATAGCAACAAGATGGTGCAGAAGATTAATTGGCAACTATATCACATCAACAAAGCACACACATTACCCATCTTAGATTGTTTATTTCATAGAATTCTGTCTTAGTTATGTTTGATGGTGCCTATCACCCACATATTGTCTTGTGAGGCTCTTACGCCCTTTTTCTCCTTTAACAAACTGGTAGGGATCTACCTAACCCCCCGTCTTTGACAATTTCATTTTAAAAAAAAGGGATTTTCATGTAAAAATTTTATTTGCAGGGAGATTTTCATATGAAATCCCCCTGAAAAACTAGAATAAATAAATAAGTTTGTTTTATGTGACAACTTACGTACTGTCGTAAGTATCTTTAGAGTTATTTCGTAATCATAGAGCCGTAGTAAATACATATTTCATACGAATACATATTTCATACGAAGGTTTCAAAACCGTAGCAAATAAATCTATTTTTATACGGCAGCTATGAAGCCTTTGTAAAAATTATAGTCAAATTCGGCTATCATTAAGCCATAGTAAAAGGATATTTTATGCGATGACTTATTTTGTTTAACTATAGTATACAAGGCGTTGAAAATAGTATGTTTTATACGACAGTTCAAATTCGGTATTAAATATTAGACTTTATGCGATGATTTTCACTATGGTTAGTGTTACAAATATTGATTTTATATCTTAGTCTTATCAAAGATTTTTTCCAATGCTAAATATTGACTTTAGTATATACCATCGTATATACTTTATATGATGATTTTTATTCCGTTGAATATTTTTGTTACGCATTTATTTGCAACGATCCAAAAACCTTCATATAAACGGTGGCAATTGGGCCACCATACATTAACCCAATTTTTAGTAGTGAGTTCAGTCTGACGAGCGGATTGGAATTTGGCAACGCAAGTAATTTACATTACTTCCTTGGATTGGAGCTTCTTGAAGCATATGGTTTATCGGGATGCAAAGAGAAAAATACTCCTATGGATGCTCAGCTGAAATTTTCCCATGTTGATTCTGTTCTTTTTGAGATGCTGTCTTGTAGGAAATTGGTTGGCAAGTTGCTCTTCTTGACTAGGCCCGACGTCTGTTTTGCAGTGCAACAATGGTCTCAATTTCTTGATCGACCCGCCCAAAAACATTGGAAAGCAGATTAAGAAGAACCTGGAATTGGTTTGTTTTTCTCTGCATCTTCCTGTACTCAACTCCAAGACTATTGTGACTCTGATTGGCTGGATGTCTGGAGGATCTTTAATGGTAATGGTGTACCCCTCCAAAAGGTTCCTATTGCGGATCTTGCATGCCACATACTCATTTGAAGGCACCTTGATATAGATCCTGATCTATGTTCTCCTTTTCCAGACGCCTAAACTAGGTTTCACCTGTCAGTTTATTTCCCAACTCATTTGCCACATCGAATAATTTTTTTATCACGTTTATGCTATTATTAGAGTAAATGTGATAAAAAAAAAAATTGATATATTTTAAAAATATTATTTTAAAATAATTTATAAATAAATAAAAATTGAAATTAATTAATTTTTTCCGAAACTATAAAAATTAATAAATTAAAAGAATTAAATGTGTTTTTTTTTTTAGAAAAAATAACAAATAAATATTATGAATATATATATTTATATACATATATATAAAGAAAGAACAAAAAAATCGTAATCAATATACACAAAAATTGCAAGTTAAAAAAATTGAAATAGTAAAATTGTTGAGTTAAGAGTAAAAGAAAAGAAATTGGAAAAGGAAAGGGCAAAAAAAAAAAAAAAAGGAATTCATCTTATAATAGCAATGGGCCATGAATTGATTGCTGTTAGCCTCTTCCACTTTGAAGCAGTGGTACATTAAATTGCACAGATCATTAACCCACTCTTATCTGATACGATGATTGTTTTATGAATTACTCAGAGCTAGTTTGGCAGTTTCAAGTAGTAGAGAAAAGAAGAGAATTTAAGTTGGAAAATTAACAACTAGCTTAGAAGTTTTAATAGGTTTCCAGAGAAGAGAAGAGAATGAAGGGGAAATGATTTACACTTAAATATGTTTGAGAGTTTTAAGAAATTAAAAAAGAAAAGAAAGTAGTCTTTTAATTTGGGGAGTTAAAAAGGGTTAAAATTGTATAGTTGAAACATAAATTAAAATGAAGATCGTATTTGTAATTTTTTCCTATGTATATGAATTAACATGCAATGAAAACCTTTTTAATGTAAATTTACTATCAAGTGAGCTTTTTAAAATTTGAATCTCTAGATCGTCCATACGAATTTCCACAAACAACGACCGCTAATGTATCTCTACACACAAAGAACCTTCAAGATCCTAGTCTTAATGAGTTAAACCGATTAGTTGGATCCATTTATATTCCTTTTAAGAAAAGGTCAGAAATAGTCATTTAACGATTAATTCATTAACTATTTAATCAATTCACCCAAGTCCATAGTTAGTCACTTAATTTGGGCTTTAGATTATATTAGAACTTTTTTACGATCAAAGTAAAAAGTTGATAATCATTGTAAGCTTTGATTATTATATTTTGTAATTTTCTATGTTCATTATTTATTAACAATAAAAATAAATATTAATCAGACAATTATAAGAGGAATATTCTCTCTCAAAAGTATATTAAAACGTTCATAAGTTATGAATGACGTCTCGTAACGTATCATGACTACTATTAACTGATGAATGATTATGTCCTTATTAACAAGAATCAGAACCACATCGTTACTATGCACTTAATCTCATTTCTTAGCCCTCGATATTCCTCATCTCGAGAGTTAATAATGGTAACCTATATATTCATTCTTAATTCATGATGATATATCATAAACTTTTTGTCGCGCGAAAGTGATACTCAACGCGGGGAGAGGAAAATAATCAAATAATGGTTTGCTAATTTCTTTTACTTTTAGTACTTCAGTTTGGCGGCCGTCGTATACGGCAAAGTGGAAATAACAAAATGCACGACTTGCTACCGGGAGTGTGGACCCCACAATTCACGTTTCTTTATTACTATAAATTTTTTTTTTTTTTTTTTTTTTTTTTTTGATTTTAAAAATATTGATCCACGTGACCATAATCCCTTTGGGGTTGTTTCCTTGCGCTTTCGCATGATATACCAACCTAAACCTTGTGACACCAACGATAGGATGGTTACCTTTCAAAATCAAATTTAAGAAGTGATGTTTTTCCTTCTTTTTCCTCTTTTTTTTTTTTTAATTTTTTTTTATTATTATTGATTTTTAAATAAATAAGAAATTGAAGAGGTTGTTATTTTTTAAAATTTAATTTCAAATTTTTATTCATATGTAAGGTTTTTTTGTTTTAATAGGAATATGAAGAGTAGTCTTTCAATGAAAATTTTCCAAATTTTTAAAAACAAATGATTTCATGCATTAATTAAGGCTTTAAGCTTACAAGACATTTTCTAATAGTTTGTTTCTGCTTTTATATGATAAAAAAACTCAATTATTTGCTACATAATTGTGTGTGTCATTGTCTCTTTGGAGATATTTCACCGATTTTTTTTTTCATATATTTTCATACAAAATTAAATTTTTTAAAAATAAACTAAATTTTAGGAATATTTGATTTTTTTAGTATACGTGTTAAATTTTTTATTTTTAATATAACATGAAAATGATACAAAATTATGTAATAGAAGATCAAAGTGAAATTTCGTGAGGAATTAATTTTGTAGTACACTCTAAAACTTTTTGGGAAAAAGGAGACCCAAATCCAACCAACCGGTCGCTGCCATGAGTCACACCACACCTACATTTTCCCTTTTTTCTTTTCGTTTTTCATTGATTACCTTACCAATCAATTAGAGCTTCATCTGCTTATTAAATCTATAAATGTTTTTCTTTTCAAAATAGAATCTTTCATTTCTAAATTTTTAAGAAAGAGAACTTACGTACTAGTTATAATCTACGATAGCAATTTATTAGTAAAAATTTAACTAATTTATAAAATGAGATATTTAATTTAGTAAGACGATACAAAATAGAAAATATGAATATCCATTAATTTTGAATTGAGGGAGTATTATTTTTATGGTAAGTAAGTAATACACAAATTAGCATGATAGAGAATATAATACAAATAAGATACATAACTTAAGATTCTGAGCTTCAAGTAAACCTTCGATTCAAATAGATGAAAATAACTCTCTTCTAAGATAGAGTTACACATCACTATCAATATCCTCCTAGATTAATGGATGTCAAGGTGCAAAGAGTAGGTCCGGACAACGATTAAAAAAATGGGAAGATAGAGTTACATAATCCAATTTTTAGTATTTCACTATAACTCCATACATTCCATTCTCTCGAACCCCCATCACTTGCAGGGTTAGGACACAAACCAATAGAAAATACCAACCAGCCAAATTTGTTGTATATGGAGTCTTCTTTGTCCATAAATACTTCTTTGGTGACCTTTGTCCTCTCCCAAATTAATCATTCAAAAATGGAGAATAACTTAAGCATTGTCATGTACCCATGGCTTGGAATGGGACATCTCACGGCATTTCTTCATATGTCGAACAAGTTAGCTCAAAAGGGCCATCAAATTTCCTTCATTTTGCCACCAAAAACACAATCCAAATTGAAGGACTTCAATCTTCACCCACAACTCATCAAGTTCATACTTCTCACTCTTCCAAAAATAGAAGGTCTTCCATGCCATGCCGAAACAACTTCAGACATTCCCTCTTCCTTGCAACCTCTTCTTCACCTCGCCATAGATCAAACCCGGCCAACTATAGAATCTTTACTCCGGGAAATCCAACCGGATATTGTCTTCTATGATTTCCAACACTGGCTGCCTTCGGTAGCTCGCGGTTTAGGCATAAAGGCGGTTCATTTTTGCACTATAAGCCCTGCAACCATTGGCTATTCTTGCATAAGGGAGGACCAGATTAAAGATGCTCGTGAACTGATGGAACCTCCCGATGGATATCCTTCATCCAACGTCAAATATCGTACCCACGAAGCTCGAAGGACTTTTCACTTCAGAAATAAGATGGAGATTGGGAACGGAATGTCTTTCTTGAAGCGGGTTTTCGTAGCAATTTCTGAAGCTGATGCCATTGGCTTCAAGACTTGTAGAGAAATGGAAGGGCCTTACTGTGAGTTTCTTGAAAAGAAATTTATGAAACCGGTGATTCTTGCTGGACCGGTGGTTCCCGTGACACCAACTTCTACTCTTGAAGAAAAATGGGAAAAGTGGATGAACAGATTCAAGGCCAAAACAGTAATTTACTGTGCATTTGGAAGTGAATGCATTCTCACTAGGGATCAATTTCAACAACTATTGTTGGGTTTTGAGATGACAGGTTAGTGATAGATTTAGAATGATTTTTTTACGAGGGCAAAGTAATAAGTATAATTATACTAATTTTTGAAGAAAAATCTTATTTCTGGGTCAATTTATATGTGTATATAATATGTTTTTTTTATATATATATATTTATATAAAATATGCTCTGTCCGGAATTTACAAAACTATGATGAGAACTTTTATCCATTAATCTTTTGGGATTTTTAATGTATTTAGTGAAACTTCGTATTAAAATTTTTAATGTAATTTTAAGGCTGTGACATTCAGTTTTGAAATCACTAAAAGAAAACTAAGGACTCGACATTCAAATTCAGGTGGAGAAAATTGCCCCTCAATCACTCATGTAAATCTGTCCGTGATATAGGTCTACCATTTCTAGTAGCTCTTAAGCCACCTGAGGGTGCCGAGACAGTTGAGGAAGCTCTACCGGAAGGTTTCAAAGAAAGAACACAAGAAAGAGGAGTTGTTCATGGAGGTTGGGTTCAGCAGCAACTGATTTTAGGGCACCCTTCTGTGGGATGCTTTGTTTCACATTGTGGATCAGGGTCTATATCAGAAGCCCTAGCGAGTGAGTGCCAAATGGTGCTCTTGCCTCACATTGGTGATCAAGTTATCAATGCAAGAGTGATGGGAGGGGATCTCAGAGTTGGAGTTGAGGTAGAAAAGGGAGATGAAGATGGGCTGTTTACAAAGGAACGTGTTTGCGAAGCCATAAGGATGGTGATGGATGAAGACAGTGAGATTGGGAAGGAAGTTAGAGCCAACCATAAGAAATGGAGAGAGTTCTTGTTGAGAGAGGGGCTTGAAAGTGGTTATGTGGATGAATTTGTTCTTAAGCTGAGGAAATTATTAGGCAGTAGCCATGGGATCAATGGTAATGCAATATGAACCTTTGGCTCATCCTCTTGGGTGCAATATTAATGCTTTCCACTATATGTTTTAAATATGCATTATTTTATTTCCAGCAATACTTAGATTGTCATACCTTAATAGCTCAATGGTAAGTAATAATATTTGAAATTAGAGGCCTCAAGTTTAAGACACGATGAAGGCAAGTGGAGTACCACGGTTGATCCTTGAGGAGAGGGATGGGTGTAATAATTTTTTTTTTTCCTTTTTATCAAATGACTACTTGATTTAGTTCATAAATATTTGCTTTCTTTCTTTTTTTTATCAATCATTAAACCTTTGCAAATCCCCCCCCTCCCACAATGTGACTACATAACTACCACTCAGTTAATTCTTTTAATTACTAAAATAAAAAATTTTAACCGTAACCGTCCAACTAACAAATTGATAGACTTATTAAATATTGAGACAGTTATAAGACTACAAGAAATGTAAGTTGAGTGTGTGACATAAAGAAAAATGGTTTAAGTGAACAATACGTGAGTGGGAATGGTTGCTACCTTGTTCTCCGATGAAGACACGCAACCAACAAGATGAAATTGTTCTCCGGCAATAGCCACAATCGTTGAAATGGTTTGGGTTGTTGAGAGGGGGAGTGCCGGACTGCAACTCTACAGTGAAGGCAAACAAAAGTGTCCGTTTGACTTTGAAGCCCATGAGTGTCTTTTCCATTTGGCCAACCTTTTAGAATTCTCAAATTTGATATCTATACCATTTTGGAAACCCAGTGAAAATTGTTTTATCCAATTGAATATTATTAAAGTGATTTGAGAAATTGGGTATAATTGAAATATCCAATTTAATTGTGGATATTTTTGGAAATTTCTACGTTATCTTGTATCCATTCTTCTTCCTTACCATGAACAAGTCTTTTTATTACGTGGCCTTCTTTCTTTCAATCATATCACTAGAAATTTGTGTGGCACATATCAGATACCACAGGTCGGGGAGAACATTTTGCAGTCACTTCTGAGGTGATCTGCATCAATTTTGGAAGATTTTCCCAAATCCATTTGAAAACATTAATTGCACCAACTGATCAGTTTTCACATCAATGGTTGAAATGTAGTTTCATAAATAAGTAAACATTGAAATTACTTAATTTTTTAAGAAATAATAAAAATTTTTTAAAGAAGTACATGGTATGTAAAAGGAGCAGTAAAAACTTTGAATTCATGATACTAAAAGGGATAATATATATAATAGTACATAAATAAAGCAAGTAAAACAAATTTAAAAAAAGGGTGAGTAAATAAAAGTAAAAAAATTAAAAGAATTAGAAAATAACAAATAAATATTATGAATATGTATATAAAATTAGAAAGAACAAACAAATTTACTCAATATACACAATATCAAATATAAGGGCTGACATTTTTCCTTCTTCTTTTTTTGTTTTTTGTTTTTTGTTTTTATTGATTTATAGATTTAATTTTCTAGTATAAAATTTATGGACAAAAAAAAAAAATAAAGGTTTTGGAATAAATGTTATATAATCTTTTAAATTGAAGGGCTTAAGATTTTTAATTGTTTTTAAATTTTCTTATACGAACAAAATATAGAGGCAAAGTATTGTGCTATATCAGGTGCTGTTAGTGTGTTCATTTGGATACATTAGTAATTAATTAAAGGAGTTACATGAACCAGCTCCATTACTTTCTGATAAAGGCAGCTCTACATATATCTCTAAAAAATGTGTGTTCCATGAAAATAAGTGCAGTGCAACGAGATCCAAATGTGCAAAGTGTTGGCGTGAGCTGTCAATTAGCAGATTAGGGAATCGTTTTATTATTTGTGAATACTGTGTTACCATATTTATAGGAGGAAGTGTAGGTCAAACTTGTATATGTATCTCTATTAAGCTATTGCAATGAAAAGAAGAACGAATACTTTTTCTTCAGAAATTTCTTTTCTACGCAAGGTTCAAGAAAAATATCAGATTGAAATCTTCTTACCAAAGGATTAGGAGAAAAGTAGTTTCTTCATCTTTCCTGGAAGCTAAGTTTGGAAATCCTCATTCCCAGCTTGAGGGGGAGTGATGAAGTTAAAACTTAACGTTGTTTTCCTTACGGAGTTAATGTATTTGTGGCTGTATTATTTTATAGTATTTTAATAAACGGGTACAATCGTTTTAGTTCAGTTATGTGGAATAAGATCGAGTTAAACTCATAACCTACATTATGCAAGTCACACCTTCAAACCACTCAACCACACTCTTGAGTATATTCAGGTACCAAGTTAGAAAGGATTAATGTTACTAAATTTTATCAATTTCTAAAAGGTTTAATTTCTTATCCTTTCTAAAGGTTTTATTTTTCTTGAACGTATTGCCAGGAAACTCAAAATAAATTGAAAAAATCATTAATGAGAGTAATAAAATACTTAATTAGAACTCTCTTTCTCAAATAATTTTAGTTTTACAGCAAGTCACCTTCCTCAACTCCACCGGCACCTACGCAGTTCGACATCAACTATGTAAGTTTTCTTGTTTTGCGTCTTTTAATTTCTTTCTTTTTTCCCCTTCAATGATCATTTACGCTTTTGAAGTTATTGTGTTGATTAGACATTTATGAGATTGTTGTGGATTGTGTATCCAACTTTTTTTTTTCCATCCGCACTCAAACGGTGATAGATATGCTTCATTTATTTTTATTTTTTTAATCTTTTTTTCTAAATGGATTTTGTTTATGATTGAGTAAATATTGAGACAATTTAGATTTAAAATGGTTAATAAATAGTTGGGGAGGTTTCGAATGGGTTAAAAATTGGGGAAGTAGAATTTTTGGGTTGAATTGGTGGAAGGTCAGGATAATCCTTTGAAGGTTGGAATTATCCGACTGAAGGTCATGATAAAATTTCCCAAGGTCAGTTATTCTGTTGAAGGTCGGTATAATTATGTGAAGTCCAGGATTTTCGATCGAAGTCGAAACAAGACTTGGCCAACTTTGAACTTTGTCAAGTCTTGCTTCCATCTTCAACAGATAATCCCGACCTTCGAATAATTATAACGACCTTCAACCTATTATCTCAACCTTTGGCTGATAAATATTGTTATTATTATATTTTAAATAATATTATATTATTATAATTATTATTAAAATTTTAATTAAATAAAAATTACTACTACTACTACCACTACAACTACTACTACTACTATTATTATTATTATTATTATTAAATTTAAAATAATATCATTATTATTAATAATTTTTAATTTACATAAAAGTTAGTTTTATCACTATTCTCTACAATGACTTAATTATACAATATACTTTGTATTATTAGTGTATAATATAATTTGGTTATACAAAGTATTTTAAAACTTAATATTTTATAATGATTGTTGTATAGTTTATTTGACTTTTTTATAAACAAAAATACATTCTATTTAAAAATAATATTAGAATAATGATCCTAGAAATATCTATGTACTAAAAATAATAATATTAAGTTATAAGTATTTTAATATTAAAATACTTGGGGTAAAGTTTTACAAAATTCATCTAAATAATATATTATTATAGGTTTTTCTGTAAAATGTTATGTTTTAGGACTTAAATAATACTTGCATGTGATAACAATTGTTTTGAAACTTATTTTATTTATCATAACTAGGAATAAGCAAAGCTTAATTTAATTTAACTACAATCTAACTAATTTTTTATTTTTTATTTTAAAAAAATTATATTTGCAAAGATATGGACCCTAATAGAGGGAGATGGTCTTACTGACATAGTCTTGTTATTCCTTCTAGTAACATTGTGAGTTTTCACTGTAAGTTTTTGTGAATAGGAGTGGTGATTGACTTGGTCAGGCCCCATGAGGTAGAGGAGCGATTCAGGAGGGGTCCATTTGGACACATGCTGGAGCTACCCTAATATTCTGGGCATCTTTACCCCCGTGCTGCATTTCATATGCATAAATTAGAGGTTAATTTCCGCGATGCTCTCCTCGATGAGATGTGGTTCCACATCGGAGGTAGACTACATCGATTAGGGCCTCAAGAGTATGTCACGATCACCGGACTTCGATTTAGCTTGGTGGATGCGGAGATTATAGGTTGGGAGTTGTCAAGTGACTCCGCACATGAGAGGTTATTGGGGCACGTGCTATAGACCCTGACACAGGCCCTTGACATGTTTAGGGCGATGGAGGTTGGATCTTTGTATCAAAATGATGTCCTCATGCTTGCTTACGGCATCATGGTCGGATACTGGATGTTAACACGTGAATCTTCAATAGTGATTCAATATTACGTGTGGAGCATCCTTGACTATTTTTCAACGGCTAAGGTATTTCCATGGAGCACCATTAGGTGGAGTATGACACAGCATTGCCTCCAGAGAGCCGTTGATGATGAGTCTCGGGCAATGAAGAGGCATTTCTACAATAATATTTGGGGGGTACCGGTATGACTTCAAATCCACCATTTTTAGCAATTCTTACCATTTATATTCACATAACAATATTTATTGATATTTTTTCTTTCAATTCCGTGGTGGATGTACACCCACTTCCCATCCTTGCCCCAGCATTTGGGCACTAATGCTCGTCCCGGAGCTTCTAAACTCAGTGCTACATGGCACCCGAGGTGCCTTCTTCTCCGAAGGCAGATTCAGTCCACTTCCAGAGTAGAGTGGCATGGTCTATTATATACAGTAAGCAATCAACCTTTCTACTTGTGGTTTTTTTTTAATCTTTTATTTTTTAAAAATCGAATGTTCATTAAACTAAAATACTACTTATACAAGAAACTACTTCATCACCATACATTGAGCCAGATGAGCAGCAGCGGCAGATGTCGTATTTGACTGATTTTAATGACATCTCGTATATTCCGCCTGCTTCTTGAGGGCCTTTGAAGTCCAACTCATTCTGGGAGGTCGTCTGACAGCAGCCACCCCCTTCTGCAATTATAGAGGTTAGTCTATTAATAGTTAAATTAGTAAATTGAAAATTAAACAGTCTAATTTATTATGTCTAAGGTTTTACATCAGTTTTATTTTTAGTCATCTGCTTCGAGAGTTGTGGATGCTGAGAACCCCAGGGACGAGGAGGAGCTTTTCGAGGAGCAACCTCCATCCTGTATGAGATTGGAGGGTCATGGGCCAGAGGAGTACCACCACTAGGTATGCATCTTTTCATGTTTTTTAAATCAAGCATTCAATTCATTATATATTTTTATTATTATTTATGTTTAAAAATATAATACGTTCCTGAGAGTGTTGAGAGGCCCTCTCGTTCTGGTCTTACTGGTAACAAAATGATGGCCTAGCTTAGGACCTTATTGGCAGAGTTTGAGGAGTGGGTCCATACCCACTTTGTGTAGCATGTCGATGCTTGCTTTGTTGAGCACCATAAGTGGGTGACTTCTCGATTGGAGCAGCAAGAGCAGCTGGCCTTGGCTCGACACATTGCTATCCTACAACAATTGGATGAGCTAGAGCATCGATAGGGCCTCAAGCACGGTGGTCAGACATCTCCTTAGTCACATCAGGTTAGTGTATTCTTTACAATCTGAAATAGTTAGCTATTGATTATATTCTACCCGTATTTATTTTCTTTGAATCTAGCAGGAGCTGATGACTAGTGGTGGGCAAGATACAGATCCACCTGCTCCGATTGTGGTCGACTCTATCCCCAAGTTAGTATAGATTTTTAATAGTTCTATCTTTTAATAGATAATATTTAAGTAAATTTTCATAATTATTTATGTTATTTATGCATGGTTAATTTTTTTAATCAATTTTGACACATACCCCTATAAAACTTGTGAGCGGATGTAATCTGCAATTTTCGAGCTTTCTTGATCGCTTCATTGATGGACTCCACAAGATTGCTTATCATTTGGTGGTATCGATTCTTCAGGTAGTAAGAACATGACCAACCCAATCACCCTACCTCAACTTCCAACCACTGATGAACCCTAGGGTGTATATGTTGAATGTGCCCCATTTGTGCTTATCATAGGCATATGCAACACTTTTGAAAATCACTCCAACACGAGGATCTCTGCATTTTGTCTTTAGGTTTTCCTCAAAATGTTGAAAATTAAAGGCATATGGAACCTCGGGATACACTTTTCTCATTGCGTGTCGTATGCCTTTGTGTCGATCGGATACAATTACCAAATCATCTTCAATCTGTATGTAGTTCTTAGTATTCTTAAGAACCACTCCCATGAATCATTGCCCTCCTCTTCAATGAATCCAAATGTAGGGGAAAAGTTTGTCCGTTACCATCCGCATAGATAGCTGCATAAATTTTGCCCTCGTGTGCACCTTTTAAGTTTGTTGCATCTATGATAATGACAGGTCACATGTACTTGAAACCCATGATCGAAGGACCAAGAGCACAAAATGACCTCACAAAATGCTCCTTCGGAAATGCTATGCTAGTTACTATGCCAGGCATTGTACGCTGCTTGAGCGGGAAAAGAAACGAGTTCAGATGAAGAATAGGAAGGAATTGCTGCAAGAATTCGGAAAAGGTTTAACCAAATTCTAAAACCTTTCAAAGAATTCTAATTTAAATTAGATTAGAAGTCTCATAGGCTACTGAACGAAGTGACTATTCCAAAACTAAACGATTTGGTTCCTCCCAAAACCGAAACGAGGATACCTTCCCAAATTTTTAACGGGTCAGTAGTTTTCGAAACCGAGGAGGGAAAACTTTCCAAAAATAAGCAAATTAGTTTTCCAAGATTGGACAATTCAGCTTTCCAAAATTGAAGAGGCACGTTCCCTCAAAAATTCAAAAACAGCCGTTGCAGAATGAAATGGCATGACCCCTCAAAGGTTACGACTTCAAGACGGTAATTTAGGCACCATGACCTCTGAGCTCATTAGGCCTAAAAGGGGGTAATGATGGAAGAAACGAGTACGACCCATACAAGTCAACATAAACGGGCAAGACATGGACAGAAGTCAACCCAAATGGGCTCAAGGCCCCAACCTTCAATACCTAAAAGTCAAACTCACGAAGTCCACAAGGATAGGTGGCCAGCAACTTGCTACCACTGACCTCCGAGGTCACCGACATCCTAAATAAGCTTGAGAGAGGTTTTACCAGGCCACAACCTTCAACTTGGTAAGCTCCAACCCATCTCACACATCTTCCATGCCACGACTAATTGTGCAACTCCTAATATCTCCTATGAGCCTACGGCCACTCGGCGCAACCTCCCAGAAGAGATAGTCGATACCCTTGACATCCATGGACAAGTCGCGAAGTTGGTCTAGAGGTTGGTTAGCAAGGTCACAGCTCTCGATAGAGACGTGAATGGCAAGGTATCCCAATGAATTGAAACTCCATGATTCTAGGAGCAGTTGGCGACATTCTATACAATCTCACCACTATCCTAATTGCCTACTATCACGTAATAGAAGAGCCCTAATCAGAGTGGTAATTGATTTCTTTTATTTATAATCAGTCTACAGGCAAGGACAGTCTTTTTGAGAATTAATTATACTCGATTACTCTTGGAATATTAACTTAGGCATTGGAGCTCTTCCTTGGGCATAACCTACTCTGGTGACAATCTCTACTTTCTTCTCAGGTTGCAATCATAGACGTCATCATGATTTTGGAATGACCCGAAGTTCACCCCTAACATTGAAGGAATCTATACAGGGAAGCCCGGGTGCAATTTTATGTAAAATTGCTTGAAAGTGGAAGAGGTTGACAGCAATCAATTCATGGCCCCATTGCTATTGAAAAATGAAATTTTTTTTCTTTTTTTCCTTTTCCAATTTCTTTCTTTTCTTTTTTTGTTTTCTTTTTCTTTCTTCTTTTACTCATAACTCAACAATTTCACTATTTTTTTTTTTTCTTTAACTTGCAAAACTATTTTTGTGTACATTGATTAAATTTTTTCGTTCTTTCTAATTTTTTATACATATTCATAATATTCATTTGTTATTTTTATTTTAAAAAAACACATTTAATTCTTTTACTTTTATTTACTAACCTTCTTTTTTAATTGCTTTATTTATGTACTGGTATATATTATCCCTTTTAGTATCATGTATTTGTAGTTTTTATTACTCCTTTTACGTACCATGTCCTTCTTTAATAAAATTTTATAAATTTATAAATTTTTATTGTTTAAAAAAAAATTAATTAATTTCAAAGTTTATTTATTTATGAAATTACATTTCAACCATTGATGTGAAAACTGATCGGTTGGAGCAATTAATGTTTTCAATTTGATTTGCAAAAATCAACCAAAATTGATGCAGATCACCTAAGGAATGACTGCAAAATATAGTCCTTGGATAGTGGTGTCTGATATGAGACACACAAATTTCTAGTGACATTATTAAGAGTTTCATTGCCTACGTAAGTATTTTGCAAGTAATCTTATGTAATTAATTCTCAAAAAGATCGTCGTTGTTTGTAGACTATTTACCATTTGATTATATATTGAGAAGAGATTAGTTACCTCTTAGATTAGGGCTCTTCTCTACGTGACAGTAGGCATATAGGATAATTGTGAGATCAAATCAGATCCCGCCAATTGCTCCTGGAATCGAGGAGTTTCCCTTGGTTGAGATATCTTGCCATTCCAATCTCTGTCAAGAGCTACGAACTCACTAATCGACCTTCAGATTGGCTTTGCGACCTGCCCGTATCTCTTTTGGGACGCTGCACTGAGTGACTATATGCTCCTAGGGTTGTTAGGAGCAGCACACAATCAGTCGTGGCATGGAAAATGTATGAGACGGATTGGGACTTACCAGATTGAAGGTCGTGGTCTGATAAGATCTCTGTCGAGCTCATTTGACAGGTCAGTGACCTGGGAAGTCAATGGTAGCAGGTCGCTGCTCACCTATCCTTGTCGATTCTTGTGAGTGATATTGAAGGTTTGGGCTTTGAGCCTATTTGGATTGACTTCGGTCTGGGTCATACCCATTTGTGTTGACTTGTCCGAGTCGTACTCATTTCTCCATCATTACCCCTTTAGGCCCAGCAAACTCAGAGGTCATGGTGCCTAAATTACCATCTTAGAATCATGACCCTTGAGGGCTCGTGCCGTTTCTCTTTGGAATGGCTATTTTTGGAGGAGATGTGCATTTATTATTTAATTACCATCTTAAAGTCGTGACCCATGGACCATTCATTATTTTATTATTTAATTTGATGGATTTTCTTGACGAAATTTTTTACAAATACTGATCTGCCAGTATTTATTTAATTCTATTATTTTCTATATTTAATAATTTTATTAAAATTTAAAAATATTTTTTTTCTATTAATGATTAAATTAAACAAAAACAAAATTAAATTAATGACAAAATCAACTACTTTTTACTTTCTAAATAATTAATAATATGTGCATTCATATAAGAAATTAATTCACTTATAAAAGTTATAGGAAGCGATGTAAGATATGGAAAATACCATCAAAAGTATTGATGGAAAGGTATAGCAATCAAAAAATCTTTGATGAAAAGAGATATTTGTCAAAATCATTTTAGGCAAAAATAAATTTAATTACTTAATTCAGTTTTTTGACGGAGTAATTTGTTCTATAAAAATTATTGAAAAGTGTTTGTGTTTTATACAGAATTATTAACATAACTTTTTTTACCATCAATAATCTTTGACAGTCAACCAAATCATAAAAATGGTCCCAATGATATGAAATCAGGGCTATTTCTTGATCTAGTGACACCAAGACTCAACACAACCAGAATCAGTCTGTTAATGACAATCCAGGAGATAAGGCTTTTGCATCGTCCCAAAACAATATAGTTTCCTCTTGAAAAATGGTATTCACGAAAGAGACAGTCAATTGAAAAATCTTCTCTCTGGACAATCTTGTCCTAAAAAGGGCAAATGCTGAAAAACAAGGTTAGTTCTCAAAACTGGACGAAGGGTGGGAAGGACCCTACATGGTCCAAGAAAGTTTATACAAATGGGAGCTATAAGTTTAGAAATCAAGAAGACTGAAAACTCTAAAGACAATGGAAAAGCAATCAACCTTAAACATTTTTTTTCGAGTAAGACAATCTTTGTAAAACTATTTGCCATTTTGAAGCAATTTGCTTTCACTGTACCGTGTACACCTCTTTCTAACCATTTTGGTTACAAGGTCGTTTAGACAACAAAGTACAGGAGAGATCCACCGAGTCATCTAAACTACATAATTTTTCTAACCAGAAGATCATCCTGACCTACGAGTCAACCAAACTCCCTACAGTCAACTGTGATTCCATGTTGTCCTTCTAATTAGGAGACAACTATTCCCGAAGTCAACCCAACTTGACTAACACCAGAAAGGGAAAAGTCATAGACTCCACGAGAGGTCTACACCTTAACATAATCAGGCTAAGGACTCTACGAGAAGTCCACCTCAAGCCAAAATCGAACAAAAGACTCGGCAAGCAGTCCAACTCTTAAGTCAGTTATAGCAGCCCTGTTAAAAATAATAAACTCCACAGGAAAGCATAGTCATAAGCGAGCCAACTTGGCAATCAAGACTTGACAAAGGAGATATCCTAAGACGAAAGGCAAACAACTAAATAAAAAGTCACTCATTGGCCATTAGAGAAAAAGTATGTTCAGCATTCTGTAAAGAAGAGAACAGAAGGATGGCTCCAACAAAGAAAATAATCAACTACAAGTAGAATGTTGACAACTAAGGTTCAAGTTACCCTAGCTATCTTTCGGAATGATTTATTCTAATATCTGATTCTTGTCTTCAATATGCTTTAGGTTGACTCCTAAATCAATTGGTTGTAAGTCCTCAAACAGGTTTGGCCCCTTTCGCACCCATTTCCAAGAAGGAAAATGATTAAGTCAGTCCTGATCTGTTAGGTTGACATTATTTTGGTTTTTGAATTGGATGATATATTTGTTATGAGTGGCAAAGTAGGAGTAAGCTTCTTACGGATAAATATTCCTCGGTTGATAATTTTGAAATTATATTTATGTATTCTAGATATTCTCATATTTAATATTGTGATTATCTTTTAGAAGAATATCTCGTATATCTTTCTACATTGCTATCTAGAGTGATAAGGTTTGATGATGATCAAACCACGAGCTAAAGACCTTGCTAAAAATTCTTATAAATATTTGGGAGAATATTTATGGTAGAGATCTCGGGAGGAGTACATCTGCTTCACTATTGCAAACTGTCACAGGTATGTCATAGGAGTGTCACAACAGGTCTTCTAGGACAGTTCCAGAACTCAGGGGGAGTTCGGCTTCGAGAGAAGTTTTGTCATATTCAGAGGGATTCTAGAAGATGTTGTAATATAAATAAGAGGGATTCTTGTTGTGAGTTGGTAAGATAAAACTTAGAATAGGGTAGTGATATACTAGAGAGATTCTATTGTTCTATACTACACTCTTGTAATGTTCTTATCTTAATGAATTTTGCAGCTTGGCTTTGCTTTGAGGATGTAGCCTAAGATTGGATTTATTCCAATGGGGTGAACCTTGTTTATTTTCGCTAAATTTCTATACTCATCTTCTTATTTACAACTTAATTGACTAATTTCTAGCCAAAGTTTCTATCAATTGGTATCAGAGACATACACTAACGAATTTGTGAAAGATCTTGGATTTAGAATCTTTTTGTATAGCAATGAGTGGACTACAAGAAGGAGGATCTGTGAGTAGTCCACCTCTTCTTAACGGATCAAATTATTCACATTAGAATACTCGAATGACTAGATGAAAAGGCTTGGAAATCAGTCCGGAAAGGATGGACTTCCCCCAAAGATGAGAAGGATCAGCTGAAGGATGAAGATAGCTGGACAGAAGAAGAGGATAGAGAAGCTAATTTTAATTCAAAAGCTCTTAATGCTATATTTAATGTAGCTGATATTAATTAGTTTCATTTGATTGTTCAATGTATTTTAGCTAAGGAGGCCTTGACAACCTTATAAACAGCACATGAACGAACATCAACTGTGCATAAGATGGACGAAACTAAAACTATTGCTAATTTTCATGCAAAATTGAGTGATCTAGCGAATGAGTCATTCACAATTGGAAAGCAAATGACCAATGAAACATTGGTACGCAAAACTCTGACTTCACTTATGGAACGATTTGCTCATAAAGTAACTACAATTGAAGAAGTAAAGGATATTGATACGATCAAATACATGAACTGATTGGTTCATTACAGACCTTTGAGATGAACTTAAAGCTAAATCAGAAGGACAAAAGTTTTTCTTTTCAAGTTGCTGATCCCATTGATTCAGAAATTGATTGTTCAGAAGATGTTCAACAAGCAATGTCTCTGATCTCACGAAATTTCAACAAAATGTACAGATGAATCAAGGGAAAACCAAATTCCAGTCAATTCAAAAACAATACTGGAAACAAGAAAATCCCTGGTAAGTCTTCTTCTAAGAATATTGATTCTAATATCAGAACTAACAACGGAATACAGTGCAGGGAATGTGAAGGCTATGGCCATATTCAGGCTGAATGCGCAACCTACCTCGAAAAACATAAGAAGTCGTTTGTTACTACCTGGAGTGATGGGGAACAAACTGATGAAGATGAGGAAAGAATTGAACAAACACTTAATTTTGTTGCTCTACATGGTGAACTTGTTTTATCAAAATGTGACAATTCAGGTATGACAAATGTTGAACTCGATGAAGAGACAGAGCTAAGACAATGTTTTCCTAAATTAACTGACATAGATAGTGATAGTGAACTCACCCCTAAGGAAATGCAAGAAGCCTATGAAGAGTTGTTCAAATGGTGTATTAAACTGAACAAACTAAATAGAGAACTAGAACTTAAAGTAAAGATACTTATGTCTAAGAAAGAAAAATTGAAAACTAAAATCAATGTTTTGATTGCAGATTGTGAAGCAAAGAAGCAGAAATTTCATGAATTATCAAAGGAGCATGACAATACAATGAAAAATATGAGGTTGATGAATAGTGGCACAGAAAAGCTAGATCAAATATTAGTAGAACAATGACAGACACTTGATCATCGTGGTTTAGGCTATGATGACTGTGCTCTCAAAACAAAAAACTCAATGGTGAAAAAGTCACACTAACAAGGTACTTACATGCTAAGGTATTTGGCCAAAAGGTAAGAAAAAGTTATTGGTACGTACTTGTCACTACTGTCTTTCAAGAGGACATATCAAACCAAACTGTTTTGAGATGTTGTTTAACAATATCCCTGACAAGTCACTAAACAAGTATGGGCTAAGAAAAATAGGCATGAATGTTCGGCTGGATTTATGTCTTTAAGAGTGTTGGGTTCATATCTATGGTTCTTTGATAGTGGTTGTTCTCGTCACATGACTGGTAAAAAGGAATATTTGAAAGATTTCCATGAATGCAATCTTGTTCAAGTTACCTTTATTGATGGTAAACAATGAAAAATCTTGGGAAAAAGAACTCCTATGGTAACAGGAGTGCCTCACCTTCATAATGTGTTTTCAGTAGAAAAGCTTCAAGGTAATTTAATCAGCATTAGTCAGTTGTGTGATGACGAGTTGTTTGTTAAGTTCACTAAGGATGCATGTCAGGTGTATGATGAAAATAAAAACGGTGTACTGTTTGGTACTAGATCCTCTAGTAACTGTTAAACCACTGATACAACCATATCATGTAACAGTGCAAGTCATGATAGTATTAAATTATGGCATCAAAGGTTGGGCCATGTAAACTTCAAACAACTAACTGAAATTTCTGTTACAGGTGCTGCCAAAGGAATTCCAGATCTTGGTGGTAATATAGGAGTCGTGTGTGAATCCTGTCAAATCGTTAAACAAAAACATCAAACACACAAAGTTGTCAATTTTATTACTACTTCTCGTCCACTTGAGCTATTACATGCGGATCTCATGGGTCCTATGCAAGTTCTATCTGCTATTTGTCTACTATAGAACCTAAAAATGCAAATGAAGCTTTGAAAGATGGCTGTTGGATAAATGCCATGCATGAGGAACGAGAACACTTCAACAGATTGGATGTTTGGTCACTAATACCTAGACCAAAATATATAAATGTTATTGGTACGAAATGGATCTTTAAGAATAAAATAGATGATTTCGGAAGTGTTGTTAGAAACAAAGCTAGTTAGTTGCTCAGGGATATACACAGATAGAAGGTATAGATTTTGATGAAACATTTACACCTATGGCTAGATTTTAATCAATTCGGCTATTGATATGCATTGCTTGTCTGCGTTAGTTTAAACTGTATCAAATGGATGTCAAAAGTGCATTCTTGAATGGTATTCTGAGTGAAAGGGTCTATGTTGAACAACCTAAGGGCTTTATTGATCCTAATTTTCCAGATGATGTGTTTCAACTAAAGAAAGGCATTATATGGTTTAAAACAAGCCCCTCGAGCTTGGTATGAAAGGTTAACAAAATACTTTTTGGAACAGGGTTACAAATGAGGGGGAGTTGATAAAACATTGTTTCTAAAACGGTTTTTTGATGATATTTTAATTGCACCAATCTATGTTCTACTTCTGTCAAACACATAGATGCCTTTGTAAAACAAATGATACAAGAAATTGAAATGAGTATGGTTGATGAGTTGAAATATTTTTTGGGATTGCAAGTTAAACAATTTGTAGATTTGATATACATCTCACAAAGCAAATATGCAAGAACATTGGTTAAAAAATTTGGTCTTGGAAAAGCTAAAACTGTTAGAACACCAACTTGTACTAATCTGAAACTGTCTAAAGGAACAGCTGTGGATTCAAGTCTGTACTGAAGTATGATTGGGAGCTTGTTACATCTTATAATAAGTAGACCAGACCCAAATCTCTGTGTTGGCATCTGTGTCAAATATCAAGCAAATCCCAAAGAGTCTCACCTGATGGCAGTCAAAAGAATAATTTGATATGTTAATACCACATTAAATTATGGCATCTGGTATACAACTGACACTACAGCGTTTTTGGCATTCTTTAGGCATGTAGATAAGTAGGAAACTTGGATGATCGTTAGAGCACTTTTGGAGGATGTTTCTACCTTGGAAACAATCTGGTTTCTTGGTACAACAAGAAGCAGAACTCAATGTCATTGTCAACAGCAAAAGCTGAATACATTGCTGCTGGAAGTTGTTATAAACAACTGTTGTGGATGCAACAAATGCTAAAAGATTATGGTATTGTGCAGGATATGTTTACTATGTTTTGTGACAGTAAGAATGCCATTGATATATCTAAGAATCCTATTCAGCACACTCACACTAAGCACATTGACATAAGACATCATTTCATTAGAGAATTGGTAGAAACTAAGACTGTCGTCATTGAGCATGTATCAACGGAAAAAGAACTGGCAGACATTTTTACTAAACCTTTAGATGCTAAAACATTTGAATCATTAAGGAAAGCTTTAGGAGTCTGTTTAATTGATGTATGAGTAACACTAGTATGACAGTTGCCTTATAGCATAATGGTTCAACAGCATTATCTTGTTTCGATTTTTTTTCCATCATTATTAAAGATTTATCATTCTTAAATTTTGCATATGGGCATAATGTCAAAATATCTTTCATAAAACTAGAATTTTGCTCCACTTATACAGACATGATAGATTTCTTCAATTTTCTTTAAAAAAAAAAAAAATGCCAAGGAGGAACAAGGGAATGTCACTTGATTTTGGCAAAGAATCTGCTATCTCTCTGAGAAAAGAGTTACCTTCACTATCTCAGATTTGTTAGATGCTGAGAAGGAACAAGGGAATGTTAGTTTGGGTTAAATTATGTATTTTCTGAGAAAAGAGTTACCATCACTTCTGTATGCAATAAACTAAGCATAAACAATTTGAAACGAGCTACATTAGTGGGTGCGTTAAACTATCTCAGATTGAAAGATCTTCCTGATTTCCGTCATGTACACACACCTTCACAGAAATTCTGCTACATTGATAAGGTATTTCTCTCTCTATATTCTTAATGTAAGTTTAACAAATCTTAACATGAGTAGGAAATTTGATCTTATCAGGATAATCAAGCTATACCTATCTTCTAGAAGGAGACTGTCTTACTTATTTATTTATTTATTTTCAAATAATAATAATAAATAAAATATATATTTTGTGTTTTCTCTAAAGTTTTCCCGGGTGATATTCTGTTTAAATTCTATTGGTTAGTATAATGTCCATGTCACTTCGAATACTTTGATTCATTCTCAAAGTCTATTAGTCTCAGTTTCATATCAAAATTGGTCTTTCTATCTGCCTACATTAAGATTTTTATTCTCTAATAAATCTATCTTAAAGTCTCAAGATATTAATTGCACTTATCCTGAAGTTCATCTCTCATCTTTGTGATGCTCAAAAGAGGGTTTTTCAGGCCTCTTTTCTTCAGCTTCTTCTCACCGATTGAGCTTTGTTTTTCTGTCCATACTCACACGATTGTGCAGAGTTTCATCCTTGATTCTATAATGTCGTAGGTAAAGCACGTTGCTATGAAGAAGAAAGGTGGTGACACTATTTCTCCCTCATCATCCAGCTCCACACCACCTCCGACAGTGACTCCAACTCTACTCGTCATGACTCCAACTGGTGGTTCCGGTGATATATCTGGGTACCTCCAAGATCTACGTCTCCAGGAACTTTTGAAAACCATTGCCGCTGAACTCAGTTAGCCTTCCTTAACAGCCGCCCTTCCTCAGTCGTCCAGTCCTACCCCAACCACTAGCCCTTTGGTGCCCCAACCGTTAGCTGCTATTACCAAGGGTTCTAAAAAACCCCTAATCAAACGGAAACAAGAAGTTGTTGGCTCTTGGAAATATAAGCTTTGATAGAGGTTTGGGTCTTCCAGTCATGTCTCCACGTCATCAACTCAACCTATGCAGTTGGAGGATTCTGACTCATCTATTCATGAGGATGAAAAGCCCAAGGATACTTCTCCTGATGACTTGGCACAAGGCATAAATTCTATTAAACTGCTCAATAAAAAATTTCTGAATGCAAATTGTGTTAATCACTGGAACACAATAGTATCTCGTAAAATAATAGGGAAATGTAACATTGACATTCCTAGCCATGAAAAAGCAGGGATACTGGGGTTTTTATCTAGCCATGGGTTTATGAAGTTAGTCTCCAAATTGTCCTTTTATATTGATGGCTTGGTATGTGATTTTTGGGTGAATCTCTATAAAATTAAAAATGCTGCATGTTTCAGAAAGTCTATGTCCGAGGTCACATGTTTGATTTCTCTACTAACTTGATTTAGGAATATTTGGGGTTCGGTACTGTTGACGCTGCCTTAGGATCTAAGGACTCTTCAACTGTTAATTTTGATGATGTTGCTTCTAAATTAACTGGAGGACACATACAACAATGGCCTCATGATAATGGCATTAAAGCATCTGCTCTATATACCAAATACTCCATTCTGCACAAAATCTCTAAGACCAATTGGTTTCCTTGTACCCACACTTCAACGGTATTTGCATGATCATGCACAAAATATTCTATTAGGACTAACTTTGTTTTTGATCTCAATCCGTGCATCTATGATTTTATCTGTGGCTACCAGCAATGGGATAAAACCTATGGGAGTTTGCCCTTTCTAGTTCTCATTACATCCTTTCTTCTCAACCAACATGATGTACGAGATTCAGCAGATGGTTACCCCGTCTATCCCACAAAGCTGATCAAGGTTTCTGCAAAATTATTCAAAGGGAAAAGGGTGAATGACATGAAAACTGCCACTCAGTCAATGCCTTCTTCTTCCTCTGGTGTATCTCGAAAGAATCTTGTGCAGTTGCAACAAGCTCTTGCGCCCTTAGCTACTGCATTACTCCAGGTTCAACAAGCTATGATCACTTTTCATCAGGCACTTGCTACCTTAGAACAGGCAGTTACTATGGCCATCAATACTCAAGTTAATGATTTCTCCACTACCAACTCAGATGAATGATGGTTGGCATTTTTGTTGGCAAAAAGGGGGAGACACATTGGTTTTTGCTGACTGATACTGCTGATGCTGGCTCTGCTATTCAGTTTTTAAGTTGAACATTTGATATTGTTATATTTTCTATTCAATATTGCCTATGCTATTCTATTTTTAAGCTGAACATTTGATACAGGTACATTTAACATTGCTACTTTAATCTTATGTTGTTCAGATATACTACATTTGGTTTAATTCTTCTGGGATTTAGCTACATTTGATATGTGATATTGCTGCTTATGTTTTCTTCAGTATTTGGATGCTAATATATCTTGGCTGATATTTTTGATATTGCTGGTACTCTGACTCTGTTTTTACAGCATATTGATTCAAAAACCTTCAGAGCTATGTTTTGCCAAAATAATGCCAAAGGGGGAGTTTGTTACATAATTATATTGGCTATTATTTCGGTATTTGTGATTTCATTAGGTTGACATTAATTCGATTTTTGAATTGGATGATATATCTGTTATGACTGGTTAAGTTGGAGTACGCTTCTTAAGGATAAATATTCCTCGGTTGATAATTCTGAAGTTATATTTATCTATTCTGAATATTCTCATATTTAATATTGTGATTATCTTTTAGAAGAATATCTCGTATATCTTTCTACACTGATATTTATCTATTCTGGATATTCTATATTTAATATTGTGATTATCATTCAGAAGAATATCTTGTATATCTTTCTACATTACTATCTTGAGTGATAAGGTTTGATGATGATCAAACCACGAGCTAAAGACCTCGTTGAAAATTCTTATAAATATTCGGAAGAATATTTATGGTAGAGATCTCAAGAGGAGTACATCTACTTCACTACGGCAAATTGTCAAAGGTGTGGCACGAGAGTGTCACAACAGGTCTTGTAGGACAGTTTCAGAACTCAGGGGGAGTTCAGCTTCGGGAGAAGTTTTCTCATCTTCAGAGGGATTCTAGAAGATGCTGCAATATAAACAAGAGGGATTCTTGTTGTAAGTTGGTAATATAAAACTTAGAATAGGGTAGTGATAGACTAGAGGGATTCTATTGTTCTATACTGTACTCTTGTAATGTTCTTATCTTAATGAATTTTGCATCTTGGTTTTTCTTTGAGGACATAGCCTAAGATTAGATTTATTTCAACGGGGTGAATCATGTTAAATCTTTGTGTTCATTTATTTTCGCTAAATTTATATACTCATCTTATTATTTACAACTTAATTTATTAATTGCTAACCAAAGATTCTATCATGATCGACTGAGTCCCCAGACCCAAACCTTATTTATACGATTAGCCCAAGCCTAGAATGGGCTATATTGGTTGAGTTAGCTCACC
Source organism: Parsonsia alboflavescens (assembly GCA_028571225.1). Classification (NCBI taxonomy): domain Eukaryota; kingdom Viridiplantae; phylum Streptophyta; class Magnoliopsida; order Gentianales; family Apocynaceae; genus Parsonsia; species Parsonsia alboflavescens. Next base: position 6,531 of record JAOXNR010035275.1, on the reverse strand, counting down.
CATAGAAGTTAGACTAATTGCCAAATTAGGCCCAAAAGGAAATTAATGTAAAAGGATACAATGCGTAAAATAAGTATTCCTCCATTATTAATGAATACAAATCCCAATAAGATTCAATTGTCATAATCATTGTCTGGTTGAATTAGGGCCCTTCTAATTCATAAGACTCGGGAATTAGGATTTCGAAGTCTCTCTTTAGTTCTCTCGACAATATTCTCCCCCAAAATGTAAATTTTCTGACTTAGGCATCCAAGACTTCTCCTTGGGAAGCCTTCCAGAGTTTTCTTTAAGCCTTGTTTATGATTGGCATGTTATAAATGAAGTCACGATCTAGCAAGATTGTTATGGATTACCCAGGGTCAATACTATAATTATTTAAAATGACAATTCACCATCAGTAAACGTTATAAAAATAAGAAGGTTCATCATAGAAGTCAATCTATTATGATGAATTTTTTTTTCAAACAGGTCCTTCATTGATGATTTTTGAGTATATAGCCATAGAAATTTCTCATCGAAAGAAATTATATGTTGTTCTTCTACCATTAGTATAGAGAACCTTTGGGGTTTTACTGATGGATTTTCAAACTTTTTTTTATGGAAAACTTTTGTCCGTAAATTGAAAATCACTTGTAGGCTATTATGGTCGGCTCTAACTTCCTTCCCAATCTCACTGTCTTTATCCATCACCATCGTTATAGCTTTGCAAACACATTCCTTCGTAAACAGCCCATCTTCATCTCCCTTTTCTACCTCAACTCCAACTCTGAGATCTCCTCCCTTCACTCTTGCATTGATAACTTGATCACCAATGTGGGGCAAATGGTGCACTCACTCACCAGGGCTTCCGATATTGACCCAGATCCACAGTGGGAGACAAAGCATCCCATTGAAGGGTGTCCTAAAATCAGTTGCTGTTGAACCCAGTTTCCATGAACAACTTCTCTTTCTTGTGTTCTATCTTTGAAACCTTGCGGTAGAGCTCCTTCAACTGTCTCAGCACCCTCGGGTGGCTTAAGAGCTACTAGAAACGGTAGACCTGTAAACAGGAAGAATTTACACATGTTAGCCAGGAAATCTTGCCCTCTAAAATTTTTGAAAATATGAATGTTGAGCGGGATTTGCTTAAATGGTAATGCAGCATAGCCAATGACTAAAAGTTCATGAGATCAAATTACGAGGCAAAAAATGTTATCTAGTTAAAGGTTTACCTTCTACGAGAGAATATCACTCCTTCCATTCCAAATTACTTGTCGTTTATGGAGGGTGTCTTTTCCTTAAATTACTTATTGCTTACATATTTTAATGCAAAAAGTAAAGTTCAATTTACCTATTTACCCCTAATTAATTTCCTTTATTTGAGCATTTGTTCAATGTTAATAAGTGTAGCATATTCTAAGAAAGGAGAAATAGAGAGAAGAGAGGAAAGAGGAAAGAGGAAAGAGGAAAGTGGAAAGAGGAGAGAGTAATTTGTAGAAATCGATGAGTACTTATAAAGAGAAAAATAGTCCAAAATGGATCAAGTTGTTATTTCCTTAATAGCTGTTCATTAAGACGCTAAAACGAGACAGAAGGAGCATATAGCAATTCATAATTATAGTTATTATTTAGTTCCCAAAAAAAACAAAAAAATATTCTATTTTCGTTCCAGACCTGTCATCTCAAAACCCAACAACAGCTGTTGTAATTGACCCCTCGTGAGAATGCATTCACTTCCAAATGCACAGTAAATTACTGTTTTGGCCTTGAACCTGTTTAGCCACGGTTCCCATTTTTCTTCAAGAGTAGAAGTTCCTGGCACGGGAACCACCGGTCGAGCAAGAATCACAGGTTTCATAAAAAGGTTTTCATGAAATTTGCAGCAAGGCCCTTCCATTTCTCTACATGTTCTGAAGCCAGTGGCATCAGAATCAGAAATTGCGACAAAAAGTCATTTTAAGAATGACATTCCGCTCCCAATCTCCCGCTTTTTTTTAACAAAAACAAGCCCTTGAGCTTCCTAGGTACGAAGCTTGACGTGCGATGATGATGGATAACCAATGGGAGGTTCCATCAATTCATAAACATCATTTGTGTTGTCGTCGTGGATGATGCTAAAACCTACGGTTGCAAGGCTTTTAGGTTATTACTATTTTGTAAGGAGTTTCTATTCCTATAAATAGGTTCTTTTTCATAGTCTTGGATATACAATTCAAGTTTGATCTCCCGGGGATTTCAAAAGACAAAGGGCAGGTTTTCTTTTTCTCTTTTCTTATGTATTTTTTTGTTTTATTGATCATGTCTTTTGAGTAGTCCTCTTTTGTTAACAAGAATATGAAGTAGGTTATTTTGATATGGGATTATCAGATTTGGGTTTGTTTTTTTATTAAAGATTTGAGCTTTATTATTAAGTATTTGTGCAATTATTGTTTACAGCTTATTAATTATGTTTATTGATTTTGCTTGATCACCTAGATTAAGTTGCATAATTATACTTCTATGATTTAAATATTATCACTAAGATTGATAAATCCACATGTAGGAACTATTGTTTAGATTCGGTTTGGCTAACAACTTTATTTGGCGATTGAGAATTGTTCGAATTAAATTGCATGAATTAAAGCTACTTTGTTTATGTAATAAGTAATTTTGGTGATGCCTTCTTGCTTATGCAATTTAATTGATTAGATTTATAGTTTGCTACGACGTAAGTTTAATTGATTAAATTAGAAATTTTATTTCTCGCTATGAGAAGTAGATCTATTTAAAGGATAGGAATTTGAGCGCTAAGACAAATTATGAAATCAACTACTTAATTGTGTTATTTAATTAATGATTGACCTACAGATTGTTTATTGTTAATAGTTTTCTCATCTAAATTCTCTTTTTAAATTAGCTTTTAAATTCATTACCTAATTTTATTTATAAACTCTTTCAGAAATTTCCCCATTTTTGTTACTTATTAATTGGTTATTATTAAACTAAAATTCAAATCCATGTGGGTTCGACCCTACCTGCCCTAACTGCATTAGTTTTGGTAGATAGGTTTAATTTGCTTGTGTAACAACGCACAACCAAATTTTTTCGCCGTTGCCGAGGAATTGTTATTAAAGTTTAATTCTTTCCGATTAATTGTTTCTTTTTTTTCTTTTTCTTGTCTACAGATTTTCAGAAAATTTCTCCCAATTAATGCATTTACGAAGTGGAAAGGACTACCAGCTGAGATCACCATGTACAAAAATCCAATTTCAGAAATCTCAAACAATTCAAGTTCATCTTCTTTGATGGCAAAAAATGATGGTGGGGATGGAGGTAATGCACATGACAGAAGAGGAATAATAGTTCCCACAGAGAATATTATTCCCACAGGTAATAATGGTGCCAATGGAGGTAATGTTGCTAACAAAGGTAATGCTGCTAATGGAGGTAACAATGATATGCGCTCTATTAACGAATTAACTACACCTACATTTACTGATCATCCTTTGGCTATTGAATTTAATAATTTTGATGAGAATTTTAAATTGCACACTAGTTTTCTTCAAATTTACCTGTTTTTCATGGAATGCCTGGAGATGATCCTCACAGACATCTCAAAGATTTTCATGTTATTTGTGTTACATTGAAACAAGGTGGAACCACAAAAGAGATAATGAAGTTACTTGCTTTTCCGTTTAGTCTGCAAGATCTTGTTAGTGACTGGTTACATGAATTGCCTCCTAGATCAATTGTTGATTGGGAGACTATGAAGCAAACTTTTCTTGAAAATTATTTTCCATCCCCTAAAGTTTTAACTATTAAGAAAGATATTATGGGTATTAGACGGGGTCCAAATGAAAAGTTTTATGAGTAATGGTTCAGGTTTAAAAAGTTGTTAACTATTTTTCCTGACAATTACATATCAGAAGTATATCTACTGTAGCATTTTTATGTAGAACTAAATGATATGGATAGGGTGATGATAGATGCAGCTAGCCAAGGATCACTCTTGGAAAAACGTCCAATAGATGCTCGACAGATGTTCAACAAGCTAACATCTTCTGTTCGAGCAAGAGGAATAAGGGACGATATTCCAAGGAAGGATGGAGAAGTCAATTCTACAGATGTGAAGTTGGATAAGATCACTAATTTATTTGAAAAGTTTTTAACTATAAACATTAGCACCCATGCACCTATTAATTCTTGCTATATTTGTTGTAGTTATGAACATGTTATTGATCTTTGTCCCTTTAACATGGAAGATGCCAATGTTAATGCTGCAGGAAATTTCTCTGGCCCTCAAAGGAGGTTCAATCCCTATTCAAACAAGTACAATGAAGGCTAGAGAGATCATGCAAACTTCCGATGGAATCGAGGAGGAAATTCAGTTCAAAACCAAAACCAACCTCAGAGAAATCCTCTCGCTTTTTACCAAGTCAATCCCCAAGGTCATCTAAATGAACCCAATCCTTCACAATCTGCAGCATCCAATTCTACTTCTGAAGAGATGATGAAAGCCTTAACCGCAAATACCATGGCCTTCCAGAAAAGCACTCAAACTAGCATTCAAAACCTTGAAAGACAAAAATGGGACAACTTGCCTTAGAAGTAAACCAGCTCAAATCCCAAGGATCTAAGAGCCTACCTTCACAACCCATCAATCCTCTTGAGAATGCTAGTGCCATGAATTTAAGGAGATTTGAGGAATTGCAAGATCCTCCATTGAAGCAAAGTGCGATTGAAGAAGAATAGCTGATTATTGTAGAGAAACCATCTCAGGATTCTTCACCAAAGGAAGAAGAGAAAAAGGGAAAAACCCAACCCTTTAAGGTACGTCCCCTTTTTCCTTCACGTCTTGTAGGAAATAAGAAAGAGGAGAAGGAAAAGGATTTTCTTGAGACATTCCGCAAGGTGGAAGTCAACATCCCACTTTTAGATGTAATCAAGAAAATTCCAAGGTATGCAAAGTTCTTGAATGAATTGTGCACAAACAAGAAAATACTAAGAGGGGATGAGAAGGTAAGTGTGGGGAAGAATGTTTCTGGAGTTCTTAAAAAGAAAGTTCCCTAAAAGCAGAAAGATCTAGGTATGTTTACTATTCCATGCACAATTGACAATGTTTGTATGGCAGGATGCATGCTAGATCTTGGAGCATCAATAAATGTCATGCCTTTGTCTGTCTACTCTACTCTTAATCTTGGACCTTTAAAGGATACTAATGTAGTCATTCAACTTGCTGATAGATCTTGTGCATATCCTAAAGGAGTTATTGAAGAAGTTTTGGTTAAAGTCAACAACTTAGTGTTTCCTGCAGATTTTTATGTCCTAAAAATGGACGAAGGTAATAATCTCTCTTCTATTTTTTCTCTGATTCTTTTGGGAAGACCATTCTTGAAAACTGCAAAACTAAGATAGATGTGCATGATGGAACTTTATCTATGGAATTTGATGGTGAGAAAATATCTTTCAATATCTTTGATTACATGAAATACCATTCTAATGACTGCTCTGTATCTATGCTAGATATTGTAGATCCTTTGGATGATGAGATACATGGGCTATCTGATTATGAATTGATGCATGCCATTCTTACTCATAGCATTGAGAAAAGAACACTTGGATGCATTTTCTTTAAATATGGACCAAGACATATTTGACACTATGAATGACTTGTCTGCATGCTCTATCTCTAATCTTCTATTGAGTGTTCCCCTTTAATTGAATTGAAGCCCTTGCCTTCTCATCTTAAATATGCTTATTTAGGTAAAGGGAACTCATTATCTGTCATAATTGCTGGTAATCTGACTAATGATCAAGAAAGGAAGTTAGTCAATGTTCTTCAGAATAATGTAATTACAATTGGTTGGACATTGGCTGATATTAAGGGAATTAGTCCATCTATATGTATGCATCGTATTTTATTGGAAGATGAGACTAAAAATTGCAAGGACTCATAGAGAAGGTTGAATCCACCTATGTTAGAGGTTGTTAAGAAAGAAATAATAAAGCTTCTCGATATAGGTATCATTTATCCTATAACTGATCCTCAATGGGTAAGTCCTGTGCATAAAGTTCCTAAGAAATCTGGAACACTTATTATTGAGAATGATGAAGGTGAAAAGGTACTAACTAGGGTACAAAGTGGATGGTGTGTTTGTATTGATTATAGGAAATTGAATGCATCTACTAGGAAAGATTACTTTCCTCTTCCCTTTATTGATCAAGTGTTAGAACGTGTTGCCGGAAAATCTCATTACTGTTTTCTAGATAGTTTTTCGGGATAGTTTCAAATTGCAATTACCCCTGAAGATCAAGCTACAACCACATTTACATGTCCATTTGGAACTTTTGCATATAGAAGAATGCCTTTGGGATTATGTAATGCCCCTACTACTTTTCAAAGATGCATGATGTCTATTTTCTCCAATTATGTCACTAATGGAGATACTTTTGATGTATGTTTAGAAAATTTAAACCTTATTCTTCAAATATGTGTTCAATCTAACCTTGTGTTAAATTTTGAGAAGTGTCACTTCATGGGGAAACAAGGCATTGTTTTAGGACATGTGATTT
>JAOXNR010035255.1:0-21525 GCA_028571225.1 Parsonsia alboflavescens | reverse complement strand
ATTTGCAAAGATATGGATCCCGGTAGAGGGAGATGGTCTTACCAGCATAGTCGTGGTATTCCTTCCGGCATGATTATGAGATGTCATTACAAGTATTCGTGGATAGCAGAGGTGATTAATTTGGTCAAGAGGGGTCCATTTAGACACATATTGGGGCTACCCCAATATTCCGGGCGTTTTTACTCTTGTGTTGTATTTCATGTGCTTAGACTAGAGGTTCACTTCCGCGATGCATGCCCCAATGAGATATGGTTCCACATCGGAGGTAAACTACATTGATTAGGGCCTCAGGAGTATCCCTGATCACCAGACTTCAATTTTGCCAAGTGGATGATTGGATTATAGGGTGGGAGTTGTCGACTGACTCCGCAGATGATAGGTTATTTGGGTATCATCCACTGACCCCGACACAAGCCCTTGACATGTTTAGCATGATGGAGGTTGGATCTCTAGAGCAGGATGATGTCCTCAGGCTTGCTTATGGCATCATCGTCGAATACTGGATGTTGACACACGAGTCTTCAGTAGTCAATCCGTATTACTTGTGGTCCATCCTTGAGAATTTGCCAACAACTGAGGTATTTCCCTTTGGCACCATCAGGTGGAGCATGACACAGCATTACCTCCAGCACGCCATTGATGATGGGTCTGTGGTGACGAAGAGGCATTTATACAACAATGCTTGGGTGTTACTGGTATGACTTCAAATCTACCATTTATGGGAATTCTTACGATTCATATTCACCCTTTGGTCCTTTATTGATGTTTTTTTCTTTCAATTCAATGGTGGATGTACTCCCACTTCCTGTCCTTGTGCCTGTATTTGTACATTGATGCTCCTCCCAGAGCTTCTAGACCCGGCGCAACATGGCACCCGAGGTGCCTTCTTCTCCGGAGGCCGATTCAGTCCACTTCCAAAGTAAAGTCGCATGGTCTATTTGATAGCATAAGCAAGCAACCTTTCCACTTGCTTTTTTTATATATTTTTTTTACTTTTTAAAAATCAGATGTTTATTAAACTAAACTACAGCATACACAGGCATGTGCTCTATCACCATACATTAAGCCAGATGAGTAGGAGTCGCAGATGCCTTGTTGGACAAATTTTGACGAAGTCCATATATTCCACCTATTTGTTGGGGGCTTCGAATCCCAACTCATTTTGGGAGGTCGTCCAACAGTAGCCACCTCCCTCTGCGATTATAGAGGTTAGTCAAATGATAGTTGAATTAGTAAATTGTAAATTAAATAGAGATGATTTATTGTGTATGATGTTTTATATCTATTTTATTTTTAGTCACTTGCTCCGAGAGTTGGGATGCCAAGATCCCCGAGGACGAGGAGGAGCATTACTAGGAGCAACTTCCATCCCCTGTGAGATGGAAGGGTCATGGGGCGGAGGAGGACCTCCACCAGGTACGTATCTCTTCATGTATGTTAAAATCATGCATTCAATTCAGTATATATTTGTTATTATTTATGTTTAAAATTATAGTATGCTCCCTAGAACTTTCAGAGGCACTGTCATCCTGCTCCTACCGGCTACGGTATGATTCTCCAACTCAGGACTCTATTGATAGAGTTTGAGGAGTAGGTCCATGCTCGCTTTGTGGAGCAGCATAAATGGGTGAGTGCTCAAGAAAGGAACTAACCTTCTTGTGGTCTTCCTACCTCAATTCTTGCAAACAGTGCATTGACAACCACATCTTCCAAACCTGCAATGCTATTCAAACTCAAAGACAACAAAATAGGTTGTATTGAAGGTGCATATGCCTTCCTCAATATTTTTGTGTCAAATGAATTTCCATGGTACAGAGAATAGTAGTGAGCCCCAATTTCCCTATAACGAATTATAGATGAGAATAAACAAATTAGGATTGTGATTTTAATTCTATTTTCTAAACAATAAGGAAGGTCCAGAAGGTCGAACCTACCTTATGGAAGGTCTACTCGGCCTCCCGTAAGGTCGGTTCGGCCATCTAGAACGTCTGTTTAAATTATATGAAGGTTTTTCAATACCTTGCAACAGCAATGGCATGTTTACATGGAATTCAGTCTAGTTCCCATCTCCGACATTCAGAAGTCCTCCGAATCATATCCTCAACAGCATTTGCTTCTCGTGGGGGATAACCAATGACATACTCCGCAATAGCTCAAATGGATGTAGTATGCAGCCTTTGTTGGTTAACCTTCATAGCTTCCTACTCAATCCGTTCCACAGCACCTTTGGTAATAGTATCAGGCATTGTAGCTGCTGCTTCTCAGCATTTATTGAACCACCTCTGACACATACCCATATAAAACTCATGAGAGGATGTAATCAGCAATTTCTAAGCTTTCTTCTTCATTGAAGGACACTACAAGATTGCTTGTCATTTTTTTGTATTGATTCTTCAGACAGTAAGCACATGTCCAACCCGATCGCCCCACCTCAGCATCCAACTACCGATGAGCCCTAGGGTGTATATGTTGAATCTCCCCAAAATGATGGTTGCATTTGTGCTTTTTATAGGTATATGCAGCACTTTTGAAAATCACTGCAACACAAGGATGTCTACACTTTCTCTTTAACTTTTCCTTCAAATGTTGAAGATAAAGGACATGTGGAAGCTCAGGATACATTTTTCTCTCTGCTTGTAGTGTGCTTTTGTGTCAGTCGGATACAATTACCAAATCATCGGGTGATCCGTATGCAGTTTTTAGTCTTCTTAAGAACCAGTCCCATGAATCATTGCCCTCCTCTTCACCGAATCCAAATGTAAGGGGAAAAGTTAGTTCGTTTCCATCTGCACAGACAGCTATGTAAATTTTACCCCTGTGTGCACCTTTCAAGTGTGTTGCATCTACGATAATGACAGGTCTCATGTACTTAAAACCTTTAATCGAAGGACCAAGTGCACAAAATGCTCCTCCGGCAATGCTATGCTGGTCACTGAGCCGGGCATTGTACTTTCCAAGAGGTAGAAGTATGATAGAAGCTGTCTAAGTGAGTCCCCTGAAGTTCCATAAGCGATGTCTTTTGCATGCTGCAAAGATCTCCAAGCTTTGGTGTATTCTAACTTCACACCATAATTTTCCGGCATGTCTTGAATCACATTTTTGGGAGTGTGATTCGCACCAACAGTTTTACTAGCATACAAACAACTAATTGTTGATGCACTTATATCCCTATTTTGGCTAAGCCGTACAGTTTGAATGCATGTGTGTGTCAGGACAAACTTGTGAATCACTGATATTTGACATCCAGCTCTACACTATGCACGTATCATGAAGATGCAAGCTTTTTGATTCTTGCATTGCTCCTCAAATCTTGCCTTATCTGAACATACCACGTGATAGGAAAATGGATTCTCAAGTGAATATTGACCGATTGCTGTCGTCAATTCATCCTTATTGTTAAAAATTGAATCCTTCTCTATCAAACCTACAGGTGGAATGGTTTTATCTTCAGGATACTGCACCTCTGCTTCATCACCCCAATCCATGTCTGTGGATTGAGAAGAAGGGTTCGGTATAAATTACTCAAAAGGAACTATATGTCAGACCCCATAGTCAAAGTTCACAGGGACATCATCATCAACATTGCGAATATATTCTTCTTCGTAATCATCATCATCAGCAGCATCATCAGTGCGAATATTTCCGGATGGCCCAGGTTCATCGTTTACAGGTAGGAATGTATTATTCGGATTCCTTTCGTACGCATTAACAAAATCATCTTTCAATTTTGTTAACGACCACCATTTTAGAATCAGCTTCCCCCATCAAATACATGATCCCGTCTATATCTTCAATTTCAAATAATTTAGTACTTCCATCAGATAATCTTGATGCAAATGAGATTTGTACATCGAATTGGTTTAAATCAATCTTCATGCCGCCTGTCAAAGTTCTCTTAAAATCTTCATAATTGATGTCATTTGGTACGACTACCGGATGTGCCCTTCCACTTAGAGAGCCAACGTGAAGAACAATTCTGATTAAAGTTATTTTTGCATGAATCCAAAGAAAACATATTCAGGAAAAAGTACAAGCAATACTACAAAGAATATGGGAGAAATATCTTAATTAAAAAAAAGGGGCAGAGAAAAAAGGATCTATATAGTTTTTTTAAGAAAAAAAAGGGATCAGAAAAAAAATGCTTCAAGGTCAAGATGAATATATGGAGGGTCAATATGATCCCTTTGAAGGTCTAATTGATCTTTTGGATAGTCTATTGAACTTTTTTAAAAAAAATATTGAAGGTTGATTTCATCCTTTGAAGGTCAATATAATCCTTCGAAGGTCGAAATGATCAACTGGAAGGTCGGTTGAACCAAAAAAAAAAAAAAATACTGGGCTTGAATTTCGGTCTCTACTCCCAAAGGTCAGCTGATACTTCAAGCACTCAACACAAGAAACTCTCTTTCTTTAATCCAATATACCAAACAAACAACATGAAGCGGATGACAAATCTAAACACAACCATCCAACACCATAACAGCAAAACAAAAAAACAGATTGAACTCAAAGTTGGCCGAATGAAGCGAGCTTGATCTTGTGAAGAAAAAAAGCAACTCCTCTCTCAAACTCAGAACCAACTGCCAACTGTTTTCTTTCTTCAACAAGGAGATGGGTTCATTTCCAGTTCAACTTTCAACCATTAAACTTCATCAATGATGCAATAATTGCATGGTCTTTAATTCAGTTTTACAACAGTTGCAGTGGTAGTTGAACTCTTTTGAATGTTGAGGGCAATATCGTAACTACATGATAAATGTGAATAAATGTTAGTTTTTTTTTTTTTTTTAGTTGCAAAAGTCAAAATGGGTATAGAGTGAAAAGTTAGTTTTTGAGTTAGATAAATTATGAAATGTTGTATAGATTTTGGTAATATTGAAATCTTTCTAGTCAAATTGAGTAAATGTGAAAACACTCCATTATTCCATATATTAAATTTTGTATTATCTATATTTTAGACTTTTCACTTATTAGTTATTACTCAAGATTGATTTTGTATTACTATAATTTAAAGTATTTGTTGAAACTTCAATGGGAAAGTACAATTACGGTGGCTACACATTATGCTGAGACTCCAAAAGCCATTTTCAGGAATTCTTTTAGTCAATAAGAATACCTTGTGCTTATTATCTCAATCTTAGATTAAACAAGGCTTGTCTTGCAAAGTACTAATATATTCAGCACCACTTGATTCAGGACTTGCAGGCCAGAACGGAGAAGAGAAGTTGATCGGAAGCCCCCGTAACAAGAGCTCCATCTCTTTTGAGTTGCAGCAGATAATTCAGTGCATCTTCTGTGATGATCTCACCGGGAACAAGCACAGGCACTCCTGGAGGGAAAGGGCATAGAAGTTCACCACATACTTCACCAATACTATCTTCAACACGCACTTTTGTTTTCCTAGCAAAGAAAGCCTCTCTGGGACTCAAACTCATCGTTACACTTTCAATTGGTGATAATAAGAGGTCACGAGAACCATTCCCAATGCCGCCTTTGCTTTCAATTGCTGATAGATGCTTCAATCCCGAGATAAGCCTCAAAACATGCTCCCTTTGAGTACCCAAGTTAAATGCCAGTGTAATTGATTGAGTTCCGACGAGTTCAGGGACAACCCCAAAATCCTTGCTCAAGAAATGATCAGCTTCAAAGCCTGACAGACCAAGCTGTCTCATACCAATTGTGACTCGCAGTGGGTCAGTAACAGGGAAGTCAGGAAAGTCTGTCATGTCCAGGACTGAGATTTTGGAAACTTCATTCATCAAACTTCTTGCTTCAGTGGCCAATCCGATTGCTTTGCTGAAAATACTTCCTGAGCTTTCACTCAGTTGAGCCCTGGCTGCGTCTAGTGACGCCAAAAGTAAGTAACTTGGGCTGCTACTTTGAAGTGTTTGAAGGCATCTGCTAATTCTCTGTCTATCAACAACAAGATTACCAGTAGTAGTACCGGACATGTGTAACATTGAGGATTGTGACAGAGAGCACAACACCTTGTGTGTAGACTGTACAGAAAGATCAGCACCTTGGGAAAGGGCTGAATTGGGCAATAGCTGATTAAATCCGAAATGAGCGCCGTGAGCCTCATCAACAATTAAGGGGATACCGTGAGAATGACATATTTGAGATATTGTTTCCACATTGCTACAAATACCATGGTAAGTAGGAGATACGATAAAGACTGCTGCTGCTCTTTGACCTTCTGCTTCCAGTTCCTTGATTGCTCTCTCCACCTGTTTCAACAACTATGTATATATATATAATGGAATGAATTATAGAGATGCCCCTGAAGATGATATTTATGTTTGAACTTGCCTGTGAAGGAGTAATTCCACCAGAAATGTCCCAGCTTGAATTATATTGAGGGATGATGTATTTAGGCAGAGCACCAGACATTACCATACCAGAAAAGGCTGAGAAATGAGAGTTCCGAGGAAGAACAAGAATGTCTCCAGGAGAACAAGTAGCCATAATTGAAGCCTGAATTCCACATGTAGTACCTCCCACAAGGAACCATGTTTCTGCTGCTCCAAAAAGTTGAGCTGCCATTTTCTGTGCATCCAAAATAACTCCCTTGGGGACAAAAAGGTTGTCAAGCTCTGGAAGTGGAGTTACATCATGCTTAAAAGGTCTTTCACCAATGACATGGGTCAGTGATGATGGTGCGGCATGTCCTCTGTTATGTCCCGGGAAGTGAAAACTTGCAGAATTCTTTTTTGCTGAAGCTTTTAAAGCACTAACCAGAGGTGGAAGCTTGTAATCATCCACTTTTTTTGACTCATTCCTTCTCAGAAACAAATCCTGCACTTCCCAAGGGATGTAATTGGAGCAGTAATAACACAACAATAACATAAACCAAATTGGAGCAGAATTCTATTGTCCAAGAAATCGGCAACATCTAAGAAAAAAAAGTGGAAAGCATTGGACAGGAAGATTCTTACTTCTTGCATACAAGCTTTTGGCCTTCCGTTGGGCATGGCAAACCGGCTACTTTCAAAACTCTGACTGTAATTCTGTCAGACACCACCAAAACCAGTTCCATGCTTGTGAAAATTACGGTTTAATGGAAAAACTACAAAGATGAGATTCACCTCCATTTGTTTTGGGGGAAAGGATGATCGTACCATATTCAGAACAGCAGAAACCATCCTTCAAACTGCTGACTATAAAATTGTAATTGTGTTAAGACTGGTTGTTTTGGAATGTTGCTGCCGGTCACAATCTCCAACTCCTGCAGCTCTGCAAAAGGGAAAGGAATCGGAGAAAGGCACTTTGTTTCTCCTCCGATCGTTCAAGTCAGTGTAGAGAAAGGAGAGAGCAAATGCAATTTAGAGAGATAGAAACTACTTAACCATTTCCGTGTACTTCTGTATAATTTTGGTACCATGCAGATTGTCATGACAACCAAAATCCCCGCGTGTCTCTATGACCATGGCCCTTTTGTTTTTGCTTCATTTTCAAAAAAGTACTTATTTTATTTATTTAAGTGCAAAAAAATATATATATTCTCTGTTTAGATTTAATAAAAAGGCATAAATTGAAAAAAAAAAAACCAATATTTTGACTTATTTTTTAGTACCTTATATATAAATATAATTATATATATATATATATATATCTATATAGAGGAATGATAGTGTGTGCTTGACCGTGTACACTAATGAGTGCAGTAATTAGTCAACTAACGGTAAACTAAACCCTAAGAGGATAAACTAAACCCTAAAAGAATAAACTGAATCCTAAAAGAATAAAACTAAACAATAAAAGGATAAACTAAACCTAGGGGTACTTGATTAAATTTTAATAAATTGTTAAAAAACAAAAAGATAGAAACCGTTAATTGACTAACTACTGCACTCATTAGTGTGCATGATCAAGCATATACTAACATTTCTATACATATATATATATATATAAAAGACACCCAACTCTCCAACTTTAATATTAACATTTTTAATTTTTTCCTTCATTTCTTTTTTCCATTTTTTTTTTTATTTCTTGTCTTCTCATATTACTCAAATTTTTTCTTTTTTTAAAATTCTTTTCTTTTCTTATTTCTTTCTTCTTCTTTTCTGGTTTTTTTTTTTTCCCCTCACTCTTCCTTTCAGAGCATTTCTTTTTTTTTCATTTCTTTTCCAACCAATCCCAGCCCACGCCACCAGACCGCCCACCCCACCTTCTTGACTTCCCGTCCATCATTAGGTGTCTTTCTTTTTTCTTTTTCTATTATTTCTTTTTCCTTTTTCTTTTTTTATTTCTCTCTGATACATGAAATGGGTACGACCTAAAAAAACCCGACACAAACGAACCCAAGTGTCCACCCAAATATTTAAAGGTTTGAATTACAAACTAAGAGGAAAAGTCTGCAACGACTTCCTTCCCACCGACCTTAAATGAGCTTATGAGAGATTTCACTAGACCCCTACCTTCGATTGAGTGAGCTCCAATCCATTTCACACACTTTCTATGCCACAACTTAATGTCTATGACTCTTTACACACACCACGAACCTAAACTCACTTATTGTGAACTTCTAAAGAGGATTGTTGAGACATTTGATGTTCACTGGAAGGTTGCAAAGTTGGTTTAAAGGTCATTGACGAGATCGTAGTTCTATCACTAGAGACATGCACAGAAAGGTATCCAAACTTAGGGAAACTCCAAGATTCTAAGAACAATTGGCAGGATATGATCTCACAATTATAATAATTGCCTACTCTCACATAATTGAGATTCACTCTAACAAGATAACTCATTATTCAGTATACATTATTGAATCACACATTGTTCTAGGACAGGTTGATCTAATTCAATTAAAACTCTCTCATAAAATACTGACTTAGGCATCGGAGATATCCTCAGGGCGACAATCCACTCCGGTAATCTAATTTTACCCTCCTAGTTGTGATTTCAAGGGCCATCATGGTTTACGGTGACTCGGAGATCATTTCTGGCACCATCTATGGGAAGAACATTCTAAGCCTAGCTTTCTTCCATACACATAAAAAAGAAAAAAACAAGAATTGTGATGGCCCGATAGCAACCAATGCGTGTGTTGCCACCACATTGTGGTAGACCACCAAGTAAAACACAGTTACACACTGGAGAAGCATTGCTTGAAGACCTAGTCCCGAGGGAAAATAACAATAATATGGGACCGATCAAACATCAAGAACTACTGAGACCATCAAGGGCCCGGACCATCCACCTGAGCATGAAAGGGGAGGATAGAGACATCCAAACAAGAATGACAACGGCAATAACCCTAGACC
This sequence comes from Parsonsia alboflavescens, assembly GCA_028571225.1. Classification (NCBI taxonomy): domain Eukaryota; kingdom Viridiplantae; phylum Streptophyta; class Magnoliopsida; order Gentianales; family Apocynaceae; genus Parsonsia; species Parsonsia alboflavescens. Next base: position 12,259 of record JAOXNR010035255.1, on the reverse strand, counting down.
ACAGAGATCAAGGGGAAGTTATGTGTCTGTTCCAGCCGACCTTTTTGAACCTATGGTGGTAGCCTTGGAAGGAATCTCTGGCAGAAGAGATTGTACATCCATTCGGCATAGTCTTGGCCCATCTCAGAGGGAAACACAACGAGATCAAATGGATTGCATGCAACCAGATCGACCCTTCCTTCAGAAACAAGGAACGACCTTCGGCCAAATGTGGAAGATCAAGAGGCAGGACTGGTGCAGGAAATATCACGAGGGGAAAGGATTAATGAAAGAGTCAACACAGGAAGAGCCCACCTGTGGTCGATCTTGGAGAAACCCAATGGGAGGAGTTATGACTTGAGTGATAAGCTCAATCGAGCAGCAATCTTCAGAGGTCAATGGTAGAAAGCAAGTCCAAAAGAGCAAGGGACCTCGCTAAGAACTCCTCTTGGGGGAATATACCTCCTCGACAAAGCCTGATAGAAAGTACATGCATCGATGCTCGGGAGGTGGCCCAGAATCCACCAAGGAGAGCGACTCTCCCAAGGAATTAGGAGAGAAATGGGGACCAGGAAATACAGAGCATTGTGGACCTATCAGAGCCTTCACCATTTGTCCACAGTATCTGATGTGATTTCTTGAAGGTTGAAGGTTTTAATGTTTATACAAGTAAGAAAATCAATTAAAGTAATGAAGGACTCATCAAAGATTCATGTGGGGGATTAGATTGACCATTTAATTATAATCTACAAGAACCAACCTCTTGATTTATAAAAACTATTTAATACCTCACCCAACATATTTGAAAGCCCAAGGTGTAGTGGACTAAGAACAATAAGAAGCATTCTAAGAACACTCATAAAAAAATCAAGTTTGTTTTTTAATTTGGATTGATTTCAATGGAATAGTTGTTTGTCAAAAGATATTGTCTTGCAATTACATATAAGAGACTATATATAGTCTACGTAGTAAGAAACCCTAAATGAAAACCTAAATAAGTCTTACAAATGGTTAAAAGACCAAATGGAATGAAGGAAAGTCAATATAATTCGGAAAAACATCACATATGGGTATGCAGAGGAAGGTTGATCCAGCGCCAGCAAAGGAAAGGCAAGCACCGGATGGGAGGGCAGGATTGCTACTAGAATTTTGTCCAGTGAGCATTGGGTGCTCCCATCTGGCGGCCCTATCACTATAGAGAGCCAGATGGCTTCTACTCAGGCCATTCGATGCTCTCTCTTGCTACCTCTATCCCAAACTCATTTTGCATCATGCCAACTTGATTCCAAGCCTTCCTAGGCTTCCCAACTTGACCTCTAAGGTCCTCAATGCCTTGTTCTTCATTTAGAAACCTCCCATCATCATCCTCAAGGCCTTGAATCACCCACAAGTTATAACCCTTCCTTGTATGTTCTTCATCAAGCTTTGTCTCCTTGACAAAGACTTCAAAGTCAAGTAATTCCTCTTGATTTTGTATGAATGAGACCAATGGCCTCTTCATCCTTGATCCCCTTGCTCTTCCAATCGGTCCTGAAGGCATTGTTGGAGCTTGATCTCTATCATTCCCCCCATCCTTAAAAGGATTTGTGCATGAATCTTAATCATCTAAATCAAAAGGAAAGAGATCACTAACATTAAAAGTTGAACTATCTTGATATTTACCTTGAAGATCAACTTTGTAGGCATTGTCATTTATCCTCTCAACGATTTGGAAGGGACTGTCTCCTCTTTGATCAAGTTTAGTCCTCCAAGCTTGTGGAAATCTTTCTTTCCTTAGGTGAATCCACACCAATCTCCCACTTCAAATCTGATGGGCCTTCTACCTTTGTTATGTTGCTTGGCATAGCTTAGGTTTTGCAATTGAATGTTATCCTTAGCTTGTTCATGGATTTGCTTCACCAAATCCACTTTCCACTTGCTATCTAGACTATATACTTCACTTAAAGGTAAAGTGGTTATATCTAGAGGAGTTAAAGGATTAAAACCATACACCAACTCAAAAGGAGAAAAGTGAGTAGAAGAATGCATATATCTATTATTTCAATGAATGGTAAGCAATCTTCCCAAGACTTCAAATCCCTTTTGATGATGGCCCTAAGCATAGTACCAAGGTCCTATTAACTACCTCTGTTTGAGAGTGACAAGTAGTAGAAAACAGCAATTTGGTTCCCAATTTCCCACAAAAGACTTTCCAAAAAAAACTTAAAAACTTTGTATCTCTATCACTCATAATGGTTTTTGGAATGCCATGAAATCTAAGAATTTCTTTAAAGAACAAGTTAGCCACATGCAATGAAGTGAGCCATCTTTGAAAATCTATCAACTACCACAAGAATTGAATCTTTACCCCTCCTAGTCCTAGGCAATCCATGCACAAAATCCACAGACACCTCTTCCCAGGGAGAATTAGGTATAGGCAAAGGCATATATAGACCATGTGGTTTAAGAGTAGATTTGGCCTTCTTACAAACAATGTAATTTTCACACACTTTCACTACATCTCTTTTCAGATGAGGCCAATAAAAGTGTTCTTGCAATATGCTCAAAGTCTTAGAGATGCCAAAATGTCCCATTAGGCCTCCTTCGTAACTCTCAATGACAAACAATTTCCTCAAGGAACATTTAGGCACACAAAGCTTTTCTTCTCTAAACAAATAGCCATTTTGCACACAAAACTTATCACGCACATTTTTCTCACAAGCGATAACCAAATCATTGAAATCATCATCATCAACATACAACTCCTTAATTAGCTCAAAACCAAGCCAATTAGCACCAAGGGTAGAAATCAAGGTATACCTCCTAGAAAGTGCATCTACCACAATATTTCTTTACCTTGCTTGTACTTGATCACATAGGGAGACTTCTCTATGAACTCTACCCATTTGGCATGTCTTTTGCTCAACTTTGTTTGTCCCTTGAAGTACTTAAGGGATTCATGATCAGTGTGAATCACGAACTGTCTTGGCCATAGATAATGTTGCCAATTGTGTAATGACCTAACCAAAACAAAGAGTTCTTTCTCACAAGTGTAGGGAACTAAATCCCGAATCCACTATGAAACGAGATCCAGTATCCCATGATTTTATAAGATTTTTCACATAAAAGATGACAACAATACAATTTTTTTTATGATTTGTGTAATAAACTCATTATCAAGTCTTGCAAAATTGATTGGATGTCTTGATCTACTAAGCAGAAGATCTTCTAATCAATTCCCTATGTATTTGAGTGAACAGAAAGGAAATAGATGATTCTATAATTTGTGAGTGGAATGGAGACGTGAAAAACAGACTCATTGTCATTTTTCTGCAGAGAGAAAAATTACTTCTATTGTTATTTCTCTAGGGCTTAGGAATAAATCCTTTTTTTCCAAGCTATTTTAGGATATAAAAATAATCCTATAAAATAACAAAATAAGAATAAAGATTCTTTATGAGCCAAAGTCCCAACAGCCCATATATCCTTTTATTTAATTAAAAGGTCCAACAATTGTTCATTTAATCATGGACTCAATATAATTATTCTGACCCTTTAATTAGAAGCTCAATATTTATTTTTATTCTTAGCCTACCAAATAAATAATCTCATGGACCTAAATCCAAATTAATTATAAGAATAATAAAACTAAATATACACTTCCTTATTTTATTCAAGCCTAACAATTATTAATCTTATGGATTTAAGTCCAAATTAATTATAAGACTAAATAAAATAAATAGCCACTCCATTATTTTATTCAAGCCCAACAATAATTAATCTTATGGGCTTAAGTCCAAATTAATTATAAGATTAAATAAAATAATTAATTAATTTTATTTAAGCCCAAAAAATTAATTTCAAGGATTAATTAAATCCTCAATTAATTATTAATGCTATATAGAATAAAATTAATTAATTCTCCAATCTCCTATTTAAGAATGACATATAATCATTCATGCAGAATAGCATAAAATCATTTATGCACAATAGGGCAAGATTAGGGCCCTTAAGACATAATGTTTATAGTCATATTAAATGACCAAAATACCCTTATTACATAATAGTAATTAATTTAGTCATTCTAAACACCTTCGATTATCACCATAAGAAGATGATGTACTCCATGATACATTGTTGTAGAAACAAAATGTTTGTTGAGATAAATCTCAACCCTTAGTATTTGACCTACCTATATAATGACACATTTGCCCTTCTATGTAACACCCATTACTGAGTCTAGGTTTTGCGTACTATCACCTTACTCAATAGCATCTACCATCCTTAGATATCTAGTTCTATTAATATTGAATCACAATGAATACTCACTAAAAGAATATTTTGTACAATAACAATTGTACTACCGAGGCCTCAGGTTCAGTGATTTAGCTAAGAACAACACACAAGAGGGCGATTAACCCACCTCATAAATGAAATGGTATAGAGAATCTATTGTATGAGTCTATCTTAACTAACTAACTCCAAGTAACTAACGTACAAGGCTATTGATCACAATAATGAGATCTCACCTATAGCATGTCAAAGCACAAGGAACTCGCTTCGCCTGACCACCAACCCATACTCATGTCATGGGGACATGTCCTTGCAATAGCAATAGTTATATTAATTCTCTCTTCTTTAATAGTACCTTAAGAAAGCAATCACTAAATTTTTCTGTTCTACATATACAAAATGTGCTAACACATATAGTTCGAGAGCACTACGCAATGACTAAAGGTAGGTCACCCTACTTAAAGGAGACTAATGTGTTATGACCTTCGTTCAATGGAATGCCCAATTCCATTAATCAGCCAAGAACTAATTCCTTATGATTTAAACTTTCGGTGATCCATACCTTACTATGCTGAAAGTCCCAACACACAGATCACCTACTTAAATTAATTTGAACCTTATTGCATGTTGTGCTAATATGTATAAATTTATTTATAAAGATTATAGTCTTTTACATATTATCTCAGAAAATGATAGTCTTTTTGGGCATACATCCCAACAGACTCCTAGTTGCACAAATAAGACTATCTAATCATTTCATAGCTCATACAAATATCTGAATGGTATAAAACACTCAACTGTTCTAGAGTCTCTATGTAAAGAACTTCTGGATAAACCATTAAAAAATTTTATGTGTCTCAGACAAATAAAACTGTTTGTTAATTTTATTTCTCTCACAGCTGTCTAAATGTTCACAAGGACATTCAACTGTTTAGAGAATCCTTGAATAGCTTTACCAAATTTATTTTTAAGAGACACTAAGCAACCCTTTTGTGCATATCCTTTTGATATATTTTGAACCTCGAAACACTGTAAATGTCTGGCTAATTCTATCTCATATAGTTATCTGAATGTTATCGAACATTCAGCTAATCAGAGATAGTAAGAAAAGTTTTGCTTGAACTAATACTAAAAGATATGTAGTATCTCTATTGCGTATTCATGCGTGCTTAATTGGAATCCTAAGCTACCCTTAGCATTTGTAACTCTCAGTGATCATATGCTAATTATTTGTCGAAGTAATTTTGTGAAGAACTATTAAAGAAAAATTCCTCCATAATCACTTTCGATGCTACTACTCTGATATATAACAAGTGGAATGAATATTTGTAATTTCTTATTCCGGATAGGATAGAAGGAATCATAAAAGATCTAATTCTATTCCTATCGTTCCGAAAACTTACAAATATAACGTGACATAAAAAATGATTATAGAAAATCTCTAGCACTTGCAAAGTACCTGATTATATATATCCAATCATTTGTCTAACTAGCCTCCACAAGAGTCTGACTAATAGTAATCCTTTGTAAAATATGATATGTGAATTCTGTAAAATTGCCAAGCAATTAGAAACATAATACACATAATACTTTTTCCTCTTTCCTATGTAATAAAATATAGAAGGAAATATACAATTCAACCATTTGAATTTAACAAATGTTCTTCAAATGGTACATGTTTTTACATATATGCTAATTAGTCATGAATATGTGATATCTAATAAATTTACTACTCTTCCGCATATCTAATTCTTTTGAATCTAACATACAGAGTATTACTAATTTATCATCAAATTATTTATGACAATTTCATATTGGCATATAGACTTTTTATCTTGATGACATTACTCAATTTCAAAAATAGAATGTCATTCATAACAATCATTAGTCTCTTATTCACCCGGAGTGCATCTACGTTTAATAGATATTTATAAGACTTCTAAAAGTCTCATGACAAACGTATGCTCTCTTCAGGAATGATGCTAACTTTAGTCGACAGAAAGACTAAATATTTTACAAGATTTATGCTATTGATTCTTTTTGGTAGTTATACTTTATATACTTGTATCCATAAAAGGATACTAGATTCAATCAAGTCCTAAGACTCGATATAGTATTGATTACTAAAAACAATATCTTGTAAATAGCATCTAGGATAACTCTTAGGATCCTTGTTGTAGTAGGAGTTTTCCAAAATTTTTAACGTTGAACTTTTAGGAAACGTTCCGAAAATTTTATTAGAGATTCTAGGTAACAATTCCTATCTCTAAATTCTATTTCATTAGAACGTTGGACTTTTATTCTTGTATGTACCTTTCAATTATCGAACATTGATGTCAACCAACATCATATGTTCTTGAAGTAAATACAAATAAAAATTCTCCCACTATCCTTATACTTTTCTTCACCATGGACACTTTATAAAATTGTACAACTTAGTTTTTAGATCTCAATCTTGAATTAATACAAACACCGGAAATCCCTTTATCTTGAGTAGTTTCATTAAGCCTAAGCTTAATGTCACAACTCAAAGGATTTTCCTTAGTATTAATTCAAAATTTCTAAATACTAAAATAGTACAAATTTTATATTTTAAAGTGTGTCTCCAAAAGAAATGTATACAAAGAATTATATCCATGACTGATATGCTATATATATGTTGACCTTTTGACTATAACATATCTGAAGTAATTCATGAATAGTCATAAAGACCATATACTATAAAATTACCAACACCTTATTAAGTTTAATTTTAGAAGAAAGACTTCAAAAACTTGATGATTATTAGGAATTATGATGCAGATTCTTTGTTATTTTGATTTCAAACATTTGATTATTGACCTTTCAGTCAATCCAAATCAAAATATAGTCATAGTCTTTTCTTTTCAAAGCTAATGGGCTTGAAGGCCCATTTTGGATTAGACTTTGAACTTAAAATCATAACAAGAATCTTAATAATTGGTCATTAATTCTTATGTATGAAAACAATGCTTTAAACTTGATTTACTTAATAATAATAAAACATGAACTATTATATTTACTATCAAAACAATATTTCCTTTTCATCACTAATGATCTGAAATATCAGATAACGAAAAAGAATAAACCCAAAATGTGAATTTTGTTATATTTCTAAATATATAAAAGTTTTTTAATATTAACTAAATCATAAAGCAAAGTAAGAATTCCCAAGCAAGATTCATTATTATCGCTAAGAAGTTTTCTCATCTTTTACTAAAGCTCTTTTGTTCTTAAATCCTGCAAGGGATTATATATAGAAAATTAATGATTCTTGAATCAACTATCCATAAGGAACAGATCCAGTCATTAATAACAACTTCAAGTTGAGAAAATATCTTTAGATATGAATTTCCTCTCAGGAAAGTCTTTCCATCAGTGTCCGATCCACCCAATGAGGATTTAGATGATTTCCATTGCCTATATGTAGAATGTTCTTCTCCTCCCTCTGAGTCTTCTAATGTTTAGGTTTAGGCTCAATAGGAGAAGTCTTGTGTACAAGCTTTGGATCTTTTTCAATCTTTTGTACATTATCCATTTCCTTTATAAATTCTTCATGTGAAGGAAATCTACCGTCAGAAGTTAATACCCACCTAACAGATTGTAAAATGAATTCAAGGAATATGATGTAGAAGTCTTAAGATTGAATATATATAAATATATATATATATATATATTTATATATTTATATATAAACTCTCTTTGTCTCATGAACATCAAGATATTTAGCTTCATTGTAAATCTTCAAATCCTTGAGAGCAAACTCTCAATAAGAAAATTGTTCAGCCAACTTGATACTTCCTAAGGAGTTTGCAATTTTTGAATTAATCTCTTTTCTGAATCTAGTTCTAAGAGATTCACTGATCTTAGCAAATTATCCTCATTTTCATAATTATAACCTAGTGGTTCTAACATAAGATTTAACATAAAGAATTTACTTCTTTGTTAATATCTTTCCATTCCATATGGGAGTCCTTTTGTTCTTTATCATAATTCTCTTTTATAAAAATAGACTGTGGATGGAGAAGTTATTCACATTGTTTCACATGTAGGACTTTAAGAAATTCTCTTTTTGAGTCCAAATAATTGGCTCCAGTTAACTATCTTTTGGAGAGAAAACTGACCATTGGACAAAGAGAGATCCTATCAAAAATTTATTCTAAAAGGTAAAAATAAATAATGTTTAAAAAACATAAAACATATAAAACACGCAATTTAATGTGATAAACAAACACATTCTTCTGTTCATATTATCTAAGAGATAGTTGTTCCTCCCACTATAATCAATAATATGGTGGCTTAGCATATTGATCTGTGCAACGAATGCACCAATATCTAATGGCCATATTCCGCTCTTAGAAAACGTAACAGAGCTACATAGGCAAGCTAATGTTTTTATATGTTGAGTGTTGAACCGTTACTTACTAAAATAGTTAATCAATCTAGAGAAGTTCCAATAATGGGCTAGCCACAAACTCATAATGAACTATGGATAATCTAGTGTTAATGCCTCCAACGATGGGCTGACCGACACCACCACGTATCCTCAAAATTACCTTTTAATTTGTCTATTAATTTCTAACTTCTTATGTACAATCATCCTTTGGTGGGTTACAAGTAGGTGACGCGAAAAGCCAGAACCCATTAACACAAATAAGTAATGGAAGCCATGGGTCCAATTTATTATACCCTTTCCCGCTCAATCTTTTATTTGAAGAACATAATAATAAAATATAATTTTGGTTTCATTTTTTAAGAAAACATAACTTAATTATATATTAATGTTAAAAGTGTATAATTTTTAAACAAATATAATTTCTAGAGTTATTTTAATCTTATAAAACCTTATATTTTATTAATTCTTTTAGTAGTTTATATTCTAGATTATAACTTTTAGAAATAATAGCCCATAATTTTGTTTTATTAAGTCAAGGATAAAACCCTTCAATAAAATTATTTTGCCTATTTCTTATTTCAAAATAACCATATTAACTATTTAGAGAATTTAATTATCGATCTTATAATTATTTTCTTGATTCCTTTGTTATCATAATCAAATCAAATAAGTATTTCAAGAACGTTCCTAATCTAGGTTTCCCATATGAATGTCATTTGTCACATAATAATCAATTTAAAACAAAGCATAAAATAAATTCATACTTTTTCTAGTTTTAATCCTATGTGAGTAATTAATCAAACAAATTGATTGACTATGATCTTGTTTATTTTCTGAAGGGTGATTTCTATTCATTTTCATGCTTTCAATATCACAAAATTATAAAGCATAACAAATAAATTGCATAACACATTGGCCTAAAAGAACTCTAATTGAAAATTCCTAATTGACCTAATAAAAACTACAGGCACAAATCCAAGAATACATAAAACTATGAGTGCCTTTATGCAAATAACCAAAATCCAAATTAGGGTTTCTTGCCAAGGGACCAGCTGAATGAATCTGACCGGCCAAAAACATCCATGACGGCCTCCAGTCGATGCAACCATGCCGTACAACCCTCGAGCCGCAGCCTGGTTTGGCCCGGTCCGAGACTGCTGCACTGCTGGACTGCAGCCTGGCCTGATAGCAAGCTATCAAGCCACTAACTTCTGCACTCCGATCAACCTTCTGAGCGCCTTCTTCTGATTACCGTGGGCCTGAACTTCTGCTTCTGCTAGCTGACGTCTGGTCTGGAAGATGGATTTGCCTGCATCAGAGACCCGATCTACTGGTTATGCCTGCCACTCGGCTGAATGGTTGTCGACTGCAGCTGGCTGGGGACGAAACTTGCGGACTGTTGCCTGGCGAGCGGTGGTCGGAGCAGATAGATATTCTGATTTGGGCGCTGCTACCACTGGATAACTGGACTCGACGCTGCAAATTGCGGGACTACAGATCTGTTTGTTTTCTATTTCTGATGACTTGAATAAATCCGGTGATCTCCATCTTGACTTCTGCCAGTCATGAAAATCCCATATTTGAACTTTTCTTAATTTTCTTCTTTTTCCGGCAAACAGTGAATTTTCCGGCAAGCAGAGCTAATTCCGGCGGACTTTACCATCCCAAAAAACAATCTCTCTCTCTCTTTTTTTTTTTAATAAAACAAAATTAAAATTACAATTCTTACATCTCTTACTTAAGAGAAATTTGTAAAGGAGAAAATTAAAATTAAAAATAATTAATTTTACGAACTCCTATGTCTTCACTCCCAAAATTTATAGAAAAACTAATTAGAATTCTAAAGGGTTATAAATAAACACATTAATTTTATGTAAATATAACCACCCTAAAATAAATAAAACTAGTTATCGTTGTAAGAACATACCACTTCAAAGGAACTGGATAACAAATCTATAAGAAAACGAGATCCAGACATTTCGATCTACTAAGCAACCGTTCTTCTACTCGATTCATTAGCTATGTGGGAAATAGAAGATTAGAGAATTTGTGAATGGAATTGAGGAGTGAAAAACAAACTCATTGTAATTTTTTTGAAGAGAGAAAAATTTGTCTCTTGTTATTTCTCAAGGGCTTAGGAATAAATCCTTTTTTTCTAATTATTTTAGGCTATATAAATAATTCTATAAAATAACCAAATAAGAATAAAGCTTTGTTTGTGCCAAAAGCCTAACAACCCATACAACCTTCTATTTAATTAAAAAGTCCAACAAGTACTCGTTGGAGTGTGGACTCAATATAATTATACTGATCCTTTAATTAGAAATCTAATATTTATTTTATTCTTGACCCTTCAAATAATTAATCTCATGGACCTAAGTCCAAATTAATTATAAGACTAATAAGAATAAATATATACTTCATTATTTTATTCAAGCCTAACAATAATTAATCTTATGGATCTAAATCCAAATTAATTATAAAACTCAATAAAATAACTAACCACTTTATTACTTTATTCATGCCCAACAATAGTTAATCTTATGGACTTATGCCCAAATTAATTTTATTATTTCAGGGATTAATTAAATCCTCAATTAATTATTAAAGCTATCAAGAATAAAATTAATTCCTTCTCCAATCTTCCATTTAAGATTGACATAAAATCATTTATGCACAATAGGGCTAGATTAGGGACCTTAAGATACAATGTTTATGGCTCTAAAATGACCAAAATACCCTTACTACATAGTAGTAATTAATTTAGTCATTTTAAACACCTTCTATTATCACCATAAGAAGATGATGTACTCCATAATACATTGCTGTAGAAACAGAACGCTTGTTGAGATAAATCTCAACCCTTAGTCTTTGACCTATTAGTATAATGACACATTTTCCCTTCTATATAACATCCACTATTGAGCTTAGGTTTTGCATACTATCACCTTACTCAATACCATCTACCATCCTTAGGTATTGATTTATGCATAATTATGCTAAGTTTTATGCCATTATCTTATGTAACTTAGCTTAATTATGTTGTTTTAGATGTATTTTACTTCAATATGCATGATTTTTGTTTGCAGGAATATTTGGATGAAAAATGCCCAAGATTTTCCGAAATTGTTATCACTGCACTGTTCATCGGGGTACTGTTCCGGCATACTGTTCACCATTTTCATTGTTCATCGAATTAAAGTTGAGGACTACAGATTGATCAATGGCGTTGACCGTGGGCCATGGCAAAGATTTTTGGTTTTATAAATATTTTATTATTTTTTTGAAATTATTTCGTTTTGTAATAGGTTTCTAAAATATTATTAGAATCCTTTTAGGTAACTTATTGAGAAGTCTTTTACTCCTATAAATAGGCCCTTTGTCATAGTCTTAGACACACAACACAACAATTCAAGATTGATATTTCCAGGAATTTCGAAGATAAATGGCAGATTTTCTCTTCCTCTTTTCTTATGTATTTTTTGGGTTTTATTAATCATGTCTTGTGAGTAGTCATTTTTTTGTTAACAAGAACATGAAGTAGGTTATTTTGTTATGGGGTTTTGAGATTTGGTTTGTTTTCTATTAAAGATT
>JAOXNR010035244.1:0-21532 GCA_028571225.1 Parsonsia alboflavescens | reverse complement strand
TGGCTAGGGTAATTGATTTGGGTTGAAGAAATCCAAACTAATAGATCATATTGGAAGACAATCATGGTGATTAGTCACTAGCTTGAGTCTCTTGTTGAAGTCTTGGGCAAAATTTCAGATTATGAGTGACCTTGGGGTTGGATAGATGGATGTTGAAATTCCAGCCATAATTCATGTGATTCACATCACCGGATCATGTCCTACCTTGAATGGTGGAATGGTTAGCTTTTTGTTTCCCATGTTTGAATCTCTTCTCCTTGGCTCTCAGTAATCATCCTCATGCTGCGGTTCCCACTCTTCTTCTTCCTAATCAAATGCTTCATCAAATTTTTGTTGAAGAGCTCTTCCTCTTGGCTGTACCCTTTGCACATTACCTCTTCTTCCCCTACCTTCTTGCTGAAATTGATTTCGGCTAGCTCTATTAGGGGCTGGTGGAGTGTCAAATGTGTTCACCCTCTCTTCAACTCTATTAATCCTTGTACTCAGATCTTGTCTCATGGACCCCATGTCCTTTCTAATTGATCCCAACTCCAAAGACATCCTTTGTAAGACTTCATTTATGGAAGACATTGCAACATTGTCCTCTCCCATGTTAGAAGTAATTGATGCACTTGAACCTTCTTTTGACATAATGGTAGTTACAATTCAAAAACTAAAACAGAAAATTTGTATCTCCTCACACCACTTGTGTATCACTCTTCGATTGGCTTTTCCTCACTATAATGTGCTCACCCCTTAGCCTTTTTCCTCTCTTAGCTCTTTTTTCAAGTTCTTAATGTAACTCCAGGAGTAGACAATGACTTAACAAGGTAATCAACTCAAGCATCAAAAACTCAAAACAAGTAGTTCATATCTTCCAACATATGAGATTCAAAGAGATAAGAGTTTCAAAGAAAATGGTCAATGAACACAAAGCAAATGATCAAACACCTAGAATCCAATAAGAAATAGATGAAATGCAATCTAGCAAACACCCTGAGGACAAAGAAGTTGTGATCCAAAATTTCTGTAACTTCAGTCGGTCAAGTGTCCTAACTTCACAATTCAACTTGGCAAATTGACAATTCAATGTAGTATATCATATCTCAAGCTGTTCCCAACAAGTCAAACATCATAGCAAAAGAATTCAAGTTCATAATTTGCATTCCAATCTCATTCGAATTTTCTGCTTTATAGATCTTTGATCTCTCTTTTTCTTCTTTCTTTTTTGTACCTTTAGCTGAGAAGGTGAAGGAGTTGATTCAACAAACAAATTGAATTGGCTTGATGTTAAGATCTAGGAATTCCACAAAGGATCACATGAAGAAATTAGGATTAATGTGAGGAACAAACACAAAACACATAAGATCATATATATTTCAAAGAAACAACATGATCCTAACACTTAAACGAGAAAGCAAATAAAGGACAGGCAAAGCTCTTGATGAATAAACCTAGACTCTGATGCCAAAAGTTGATGTGATCTCAAATTTGGAAGGAATTCATCATCCATCAAATCCAAAATTTTGACCAAACCAAATTGTGATTTCCCAAGACTTCCTGCAAGAGATTTAAGCTCGAACCACTGACCACAATGTCTTCCAATATGATCTAATGGATTAAGTCCCTTCAACTCAACTCAATTACCCTAGCCAAGTATTGAGAACCCTAAAGTTTAACTAAGAACCCTAGAAGAGCCTTAGGCGAAACTCTCAATCAAGTTGCGCTAGAATCCATAAGGAATTCATTCAATTTGCCAAAAAGTGTTTGTAGAGTTAATTGTTGAAATGCAATACAAACAATGGACTATTTATATACTCAGCCCCAATTAGGATTAGGGAATTAATTTGCCACCCTAAGTTAGCTTAAAACATAAAGAAAGCTGCTAACAATAAGTGGAAAAGTCCAACTAAAGTCAAGATTACAAAGCTGTAAAAAATAAAAAACCAGAGGACAAAATCGGAAAATTCTGGACAGATTTTACCAATTCTATCCAGCTTGTCCAGCCTGACTTGCAATGCTTCCCAAGGATTGTTTCTTTGATTGTTCACTCCTCCTTGATATGCTCTATCACCCACAAGTTGAGTTCCTTAATTGTTCATCCGCCATTCAAGATTGTTCCTAAAAAATTGTTGTAAATTCTAGCATTTCTTCTCTTCCTTGAGCATATGTGATTAATGCTTTCCTTAACTTGGTTGCCTTGGCTCTTGTGATAGGACCAGCAGGTATCATAGGCAATGGACCCATCATTCAGCCTCTACATTTTGCTCTCTAAGTATTCGTTTGAAGAGGAAATGCTTAAGTTTCGATACTATATCCTTTATACTTCTAAGATATTTTATCCTGGTCTATTCTCTAGCTTTGTATTCCCTAGCGACCTGCCTAGCTATAACTTGTGAATCAATTTTTGCACTTTTAGAGCTCTTATGAGTTTTGGACCTACTAAGAGAGCTTCATATTTAGATTCGTTATTTGTGGTCGAGAAGTAGTACTTCATAGAGTAAGTTAATCTCACTCCCTCAAGGCTGATTAGTAGAATTCTAGTACCTGAATTACCCTTTTTCCAGAGCCATCTGCTTACATGGTCCATATGTTATTGTCACAAGCGCTTGTGGGCTCTAGTGGAGCTCTTGTGCATTCTTCTACAAAGTCTGAGAGAGCTTGAGCTTTGATTGCTTTCCTTGGCTCAAATTCAATTTTGATATCCCAAGAGCTCAAGATACCACTTCATTGTCAGGCCCAATTGCTCGAGCTTCGCCAAAGCTTGTTTTAGTGGTAAATTGGTTAACACTCTTGTCGGGTAATCTTCAAAGTAGGGCTTAAGCTTCCTTAAGGTAATAATAATCAGGTACAAAAATTCTCGTCTTCTGAATATCTTATTTTAGGACATCTGAGCAAATGACTTACATAATAAATGGGAAATTGTAAATCTAACCTTTCTACTAGTAACACCAAGCTGACTGCCTTTTCTACTGCAGTTACGTACATCAGAATCTCCTCCCCTGACCTCAGGGAAATGAGTTAAGGGGACCACCCTCGGAAGTCTTTCGGCTTACCGAAAGCTGTTTGACAATCTTCAGTCCACTGAAAATCTCTAGGCTTTTTTATAACGTCTTAAAATTTTTCTCCTTTGTTAGCCATTTTGCTGATCAAGCGCCCCAATGCCGCCATATTTTTGATCAGACTTTGGACCTCTTTGATGTTTTAGGCGGTCCACATTGAACAATGCTTTTATTTTATCAGGATTGGCATCAATGCCTCGTTCTGATATCATGAAGCCTAAGAAGTTTCCTGCCGAGACCTTGAAGGTATGCTTCTCAAGGTCGAGCTTCATATGGGCAGCTTTCAATTTCGGGAAGGTCTCCATGATATCTTCAATGAAGTCATCAAAAGTCTTGGACTTCATCACAATGTCATCCACGTAGAACTCAATGTTCCTTCCGAGTTCATTCTTGAATACTTTGTGTATAGCTTGCTGGAATTCTACCCATCCATTTATCAGGCTGAATGGCATTTTGGTGTAGCAACAGGTTCCGACCTAGGCTATGAACGAGGTCTTTTCCGTGTCCTCTATTGCCATTGGAATTTGGTGGCACCTCTTGTAGGCATATAGAAAACACAGCCATTAATAGCTAGTTGTTGAGTCTACCATCTGATTGATGCTCGGGAGTGGGTAGGAGTCCTTCTAGTAGTATTTGTTTAGTGTGGTGAAATCCACACACATTCTCCATGTCATTCCTTCTTTGGCACAACCACTGCGTTAGTCAGCCATTCTGCGTACACAACTTCTTTTAAGATTCCAGTGCGAGAAAAGCTTGGAATTCTCAGGCTATGACCTCATTTCACTCTAGAGCAAAGGTTCATTTCTTTTATTTCATCTGTTTGAGCCTGATCTTGTGCTCTATAATTTTCTTGTCCATGCCCTCAAGGTTGATAGGTCACCAAGCAAAGACTCTTAGGTATTCTTGTAGGGAATCAATAAGTTTCCCTTTAAATTTGGAAGGCAAAAACTCACCTATCTTTATCCTTTTCTCATGGTATTCTGGGTTGAGGAGCACCTTTTCCCCTCTTTTGGTTCCTTGAATTCTGAACTCATCATTCTCCTTCGGGAGGTCGATAAAAACTTAATACTTGAGCTTCACCAAGCTCTCTGTATGACCATCAGCGAGCTGCCGATCTCCTCCCAAGACAACCTAGGTTCCTCCGACCTAGATCTTCATGCAGTAGTTCAGCAAAGAAATCTTTGCTTTCAGGTCCATGACCCCCCTTCTTCCCAGGATTGCATTATGGGTTTTGGGAGCGTCAACCACCAACCAATCCATGACCTCAGTAATCCCCCTACCTTCCACTTACACCGTAGTTGGAACCTGTAGGATCCCATCTGCATAGGTCATGCTTCTGTTAAAGCTAGTCAGGGCAGTGTCTGACTTTATCAGCAAGCTTCTATTGGTCCCCATTTGGTCAAATGCCTTTTTGTCTAAGACATTTACCTCGTTCCGAAAGTCAACCGGTATTGTGCTACCAAGAAATCCTCAATCTGAAATGACATTGTCAGGGGTTTTGAATCTTCTCCCTAAGCTTTCTTTGACCTCCTTTCTATAGCATTTGTCTCGCCGATCGAAGGTTGCTGGTTTTGTGCATATTTGTAGGACTCGTGTTCCTTACTAGGAACTCTTCCAAGTGGCCCTGTTTTACTAACCTCTCAATCTCATGCTTGAGGTTGAAGTAGTCCTTCGTGAGGTGGCCATGGTCCTTGTGATAGTGGAAAATTTTGGCCATGTCTCTCTTGGCCAGGGGAGTTTTGAGAGGCCTTGGCAGCTTCAGAAGGCCCTTCTTCTCCATGGCCACTAGTACCTCTGCCCGCGAGGTTGTGAGGGGAGTTGTCACTAGGCCTGGGATGGTCTTCAACTTTTTATCTGAGGATCCATAAGGATAATTTCTATTTCTTTTTGAGGTTTGAGGCATTTTGGACCTCCTTTGTTGATTCTCTCAACGACTGAGTAAAACCTGGAATCTTCTTCTAGACTTCTATCTTTTTAGCCTTTATCAATTTCTCTATTAGCGATTGTTGCTCCTTTATGGTTATTATTGGTTCTTCCTCCAATCTGAGGGCTCCATACCCTCCTTACAATCCTTGCTTGATGGCAGTGGTGTAGATGGCACCGTTCTTTTGCTCGATCTCTACTGCCTTGTCATTGTAGCAACTATAGTAGTTTCTCATGCTCTCACCAAAATTTTGTTTGATGTTGAACAAATCATTTATGTCTTTTTCACATCTCTTGCTACTTTGATAGTTTTTTCAGGAACAACTCCTTTAGTTATGTCCAATTTGAGATACTTGCCTCTGGAATCCCTTTGAACCAGGACTGTGCTTTTTTTGCCAGCGTGGACCGGAAAGCACCACACGTAACATGGTCTGGGCACTCAAACATTTGCATGTATGTATTCTTCTATGTGTTGTAATGGTTCTCCTCTCCTGTCATGTTTTGTTTTGACTTGTGGAGCTTTGAATCCTAGGGCATCCGAGTAGTCCTAATGCTTTGGAAAAATGGTTGTTCTATATCTCTTGATTTCCATTTCTCTATTGATTGGCTAGGAGGGTCGCTCTCCTCAGTGGAATCAGGGCTACCCGTCTCGCATTACTGCCTGTCTTTTCGATCAGGCTTCGACGAGCGAGTATGGTATCCTTTCCCGAAGTGGAGTTCTGAGCGAGCTGTCCTGCTCTTCAGGACCAATTTCTTGTCTTTGACCTCGTGATATGGTGACCGAGTTGAGTCTGTCTCTTAGGTCATAACCTCTTCCATTGTTTAGGGTTGCAATGAGGTGGGTCACAGGCAGGACTCCCCCCCCCATGTGATCTTTCTTGAGCTCCACCTTCTTTATTAGGCTAGAGGTCGCTCTTTACTTCTGAACATAGCAACCGGTTAGGTTGTGCATGACCCCTTTGATCTCTGGGTGGTAGGATTGCCCTCTGGGATATAGGAGTGTAACCTGTTGACATGTAGTCTCCTCTTCCCAACAGTCCTTCAAGGGCAGCCACCATGCATTCTAAGAGGTCAGCTGGGATAGTGACCCGAGTTCCCCCAGATCTCTACAGTCTAGGGTTGTCACCATTGCAGGTCTGGACTAGTTGTCCCCATCCATTCCTTGTTTGCTCATGCAAAGGGTTCATCTAAACTCTCCGGGATGGTCCAGACCGTATTAGTCTTGTCTGCTTTAGTTGATGGACTGACTCTGGATTATTATCATTGTTCTCCGTTCAAGGCAGTCTTTAGGCACTGCTTCTCTAGTGCATAATTGCGTTCTGTCGGGTGATAGGCAACCGCATGGCGGTTGAACGCACTTTGGTTGTGATTAGGTCATCACGATTCTTGTTTACTTTTTGTATAGGGAAGAAAGCTAGGCTTTTAGAATGTGTTCTTCCTGCAGATGCCTGAAGTGATAGAGCTCGAAAGTAGCCTTTGGGTCACCCCGAGTTGCTATGAATCCTGTGATCACAAAATAAAAAGAAAGTAACTAATTATTTTTACACAAATGATAATTAGAAAGGAGGTAGGAACTAGAATGAATAGAGCAGTAGCAACAAATGCAAGAATATTTACTTCCATAATCTAATCTTTTTTTACTTCGCAATAACTTGAGATTTACTCCCATAGAGATATAGTCTGTTGATTAGGGTACAATTGTAGCTCTTAGGAACCGTACATGCATCTTTTGATGCATACCGTTCAACAAAATTGTGGAAAAAAAAAAAAATCAATGTATGGATTCTGGTCCTTTTTCTTTTAGGTTCTTTTTGACTTCTAATGAGAGGGAATAGGTCACCTGAGTGGGTTGTCGCCTAGGGAAGAGCTCCAATGCCTAGGCAGTATTCTGATAAAGTCATCTTGTGTAATTATCTAGAAAAACATTGTGCTTGTTCGTAGACCGTTTGTAACTTGATTATATAGTAAAAATGATGTTACCTCTTTGATTACGCTTTTCTATTACATGATAGTAGGCAATTAAGATAATTGTAAGATCATATCATATCCTTCCAATTGCTCCTGGTATCATGCATTTTCCCAAGGTTGTGAAATCTTTCCATTCATGTCTTTAATGGAAAGCTACAAGCTTGCTAACGGCCTTTGGACCAACTTCGTGACCTATCCATGGACGTCAAAGGTCTTGACTATAGGACCGGATCCTACTAAAGAAAAAGGGAACAAAATACTAGATTTAACATATAATATAAATTGAAATTATCTATAATAGCCTGTAAGTATCTAAGAAACATAACCACTGATATCCAGTTGTGGAATCTACCATTTGGTTAATGCTCGGGAGCGGGTATGAGCCTTTCTGACAATGTTTGTTGAGAGTGGTGAAATCCACACACATCGTCCATGCCCGTTCCTTTTTGTTTTGTTTTTTTTTTTTTTTTGGCACGACCATTGGACTGGTAAGCTATTCAGGTTACATGAAGAGTCTAGAAGAGCTTGGACTTCTCAAGCTATGACTTCATTTCTTACTGGAACAAAAGTTCTTATCTTTTGCTTTATTGGCTTGACTCCTAGTCTGAGCCCGACCTTATGTTCTACTATCTCTCTGTCAATTCCTTCAAGGTCAGTTAGTCGCCAAGAGAAAACTTTCAAGCACTCTTGAAGGGAGTTGATGAGCTTCCCTTTAATCTTAAAAGGCAAATGTTCACCTATCTTGATTCCATTCCAGGGGAAGTCCAAATGGAGTAAGAATTTTTCTCCTTGGCTGGCCACTTGGATTCTATATTTATTGTCCTCCTTAGGGAAGTCGATGAAATCGTCCTACTTGGACATTGTTGGGGCCTCACCCTTCAATTTAGCGAGGTAGCATTCTGCGACTCCATGTCTATCTCCTTCTAGGGTGATCCAGCTTTCTCCAATCAGAATCGTCATGCAGTAGCTCAATAAGGATATTTTAACCTTAAGGTCCATGGCCCCTCTCCTTCCGAGAATTCCACTATAAATTCTTGGTGCATCAACTACCAACCAGTCCATGACCTGTGGGTTCCCTTCTGCATAGGTCGTGCTACCACTAAAGCTAGTCTGGGTAGTATCCGACTTTTTCATTGAATGCCTTTTTATATAAGACATTCACTGCATTTCTGGTGTTAACCAAAATTTTTCGTACCAAAAATTCCCCAATCCGGAATGACACCGTTAAATGGTCTGAATCTCCTCCACGAGCTTGTTTCGACCTCCTTTCATGGCATTACTGTTGGTTTGCTGGTGGTGGTGGTAGATTCATAAGACAAGCATTCTTAGCCAGAAATCAACCTCTTGATTTCTCGTTTAAGGTCAAAGCAGTCCTCTGTAAGATGGCCATGGTCCTTGTGCAAATGGCAGAACTTTGCCATATCTCTCTTGGCCAAATTAGCTCTGAGAGGTCTTGGTGGCCTCAAAAGACCTTTCTTTTCCATGACCACCAAAATTTCTACCCCCGACATCATCAGGGAATTTTCCACTACATCGGGAATTGTTTTTCTTTTCTTGTCTGAAGGTCCCCCTTTGAATGAGAATCCTTTCTATCTCGCTTGGATGACTGTGGGGTTTTTGGGCGCCCCTTTGTTTTTTTCTCAGCAATTGAGGTGAATCCAGGAATCTTTTTCTGGATTGCCATTTCTTCTACTTTGATCAACTTTTCGAGGAGTGTTTGCAACTCCTTGATAGTCATTATTGGCTCTTTTGCCAGCTTAAGAGCTAAATGCCCCCTTGCAATCCTTGTTTAAAGGTAGTGATGTTGGTAGCACTATTTTTCTACTCAATTTCTACTGCCTCGACTTTGAAAGAACCGTAGTAGCTTCCGGTGCTCTCACCAACTTTCTGTTTCAAGTTAAAAAGATCATTGATATCTTCTTCAATCCTTTTACTACTTTGATAGTTCTTCAGGAACAGCTCCTTTAATTATGTTCAGCGCGAATTCTTGCTTCTGGAATACTCTTGAACTAGGATTGTACTTTCTTTGTCAACGTGGACTGAAAAGCTCGGCAATTGACATGATCAAGGTACTAGAACATTTCCATGTAGGAAACATACTCATCTATATGTTGTAGCGGCTCCCTTGTCCCATCGTACTTCATCTCAACTTGTGGTGCTTCGAACCTCGAAGGCATTTAAGCAGTTGTGATACTGTGGACAAACGGTGAAGGCACCGATAGGTCCACATTACTCTCTATTCCCTAGTTCCCATTTCTCTCTTGATTCACTTAGAGAGTTGTCTCTTTGGCGGATTGAGGGCTACCTCTCGAGTGTCGTTGCCTGTTCTTTCGATCAGGCTTTGTCGAGGAGGTATCCTTAACATAGGAGGCGTTCTCCGCTTGCTCCCCTGCTTGTTCGGGCTTGCTTCCCGTCGTTGAGCTCTGGAAATTGCTCTAGATTGAGCCTATCCCTTAGGTCATAACCCCTCCCATCGCATAGGGTTTCTTTAAGGTTGACCATGGGTGGGGCTCTTTCTACGTTAACTCTTTCATTAATCCTTACCCCTTGTCATCTTTCCTATGCTAACCCCGCCTCCCGACCTTCCACATTCGACCGAAGGTCGTTCCTTGTTTCTGAAGGCAAAGGTTAATATGGTTGCATGCAATCCCTTTGATCTTGAGGTTGTTGTGTTTCCCTCTGAGATGGAGCAGGACTACTCCCGTCGATATAAAATCTCTTCTGCCCGAGATTCCTTCCAGGGCTACCACCATACGCTCAAAGAGGTTGACCAAGATGGACACCAGACTTCCCCCTGATCTCTGTAGTCTGGGCCTATTGTCATTGTCATTCTGGTTAGGACATCTCTATCCTCCCCCCTTTCATGCTGAAGTGGATGGTTGACTAGGACTCTCCGGGACGGTCTAGACCGTTCTAATCTCGACTATTCTTGCTAGCTGATCAGTCCCGTATTATTGTTAACTTCCTTCGGGATTGAGTCTTCTGGCATTGCTTCGCTATTGCGTGATTGTGTTGTACATTGTGATCTACGATTATGTGGTGGCTACACACGTGTTGGTTGCAATCGAGCCATCACAATTCTTGTGTTTTATTTTTTGTGTATGGAAGAAAGCTAGGATTAGAATTTCTTCCCCACAAACTGAGCCAAAAGTGATGGAGATGGGAAATGATATTCGAGTCTCCCCAAACATGATGGGTCCTGAAATCACAACTAAGAAGGAAAATTAAGATCATTGAGAGAGTAATTTTTATGTAATTAGCTCCATCTCTTTGGGAATAGTGTGTCATTCAATAATATGTACCAAATAGTGAGTTACCTTGTTGGAGTGAATCTCAAATACTTGAAAGTAGACAATTAGGATAATTGTGAGATCTTATCCCCACCAATTACTTCTAGACTCGTGGAGTTTCCCTGAATTTGGATACCTTGCTATGCACCTCTCTGGCAGAGAGCTAGGACCTCGTTAATGACTTTTAAACCAACTTTGCGACCTTCTCATGATCATCGAAGGTCTTGTCAATCCTTTTTATAAAGTTAAGATGAGTGATTTTAGGTTCTTAGTGAGTGTGATGAACAGTAAACATTTAGTCGTGGCATGGAGGTTGCATGAGATGGATTGGAACTCACCTGGTTACAGGTTGCTGTCTGGTAAGACCTCTTATAAACTCATTGACGGTTGGTGATCCAAGAGGTCGGTGGGAAGGAGGTCGCCACTCACCTTTCCTATTAATTTGTAATTCGAACCTTTAGATATTCGGATCAACACTTGGGTCCATTTGGGTCAATTTATTTAGATTGTACCCATTTCACCCATCAGGTGTATATGGGATGAGAAGCATGAACGTATGTAAAAAGCGTTGATTCATCATGCAAGTTCAAAGTTGTCAAATTTACACATGAGAGCTTGACGAAAAAATAAGTGACCCACTTGAATGTCTGAACTTGGGCTAACTTGGAAGAGTATTAGGCTTATGAGCCATGAAAGAAAATCTCTGATCAGAATAAGATAAATTGGGTTTCCGCCATGGGTAGGTCAACGTGGTCACGAGGAATTATTTCTGACCGTACCCATGCTGTAAAAATGAAAAGAATAAGATATTCTATTTTGTTCAATATTTTATATATTTAATTAATTAATTTTTTTATAATGTTATAATAAGTATTTAATTTATTTGCTTTAGACCAGCAGTACCATTCTTATCAAACCCGTGTATTATTTGTAAAGGTTCGAGCTAGAGGTTTGAAATGGTTGTTAACTTAATGCCAGTAGTGTCCGTTTTACACGAAATATTTATGGTATTCTTACTCAAGTTTTTCGAGTCCCACAGGTACAAAGGACACTAATTTAACCACGAGAAGAAGAAGAAAAATAAGACCAGCTAAGCGAGACCTCAATGGTGAAAATCACGACCCAAATTCAAGAATTAATGTCAAGTTTAAGGAGAATCGAAAACATAGGCTACAGAGGATAAACCAAAGTTTATTCCAATAACAAACGTTGATCACAATATCTATCTTTCACTCTTGCTAGTAAATCCTCAATTGTTTATGAAGGTTCAACTACCAGGGTTTGCTTCTTCAGTTTTACATTTTTCATTAGTTGAGTTTTGTTTTTTTGTGGTTTAGAGATAAAGCAGCGGATTGTGTGGAAGAATGATCGGTGACCATTTTTAATTGGAGAAATAAAACGAAGCAGTGAAGGGATGAAAAAACAACCCTTAGAGATTTTTACCGATTTTATTTCTTCGCTATTGACTTTGGATAAGACGGAGGTTTCAAAGGAAAAGGACCGTTCTTGTAGAACCAAAAGAGAAGCGACCAAGATGGGAATAAAATTAACTACAAGGAACTCTAAAAGTTCAATATAAAGATTTCGGATCTACATGGACCAAGTAAAGAAGCACAGGGACCTTAAAAGTTTAAAATAATGATTTAAGACCAAAATGGACCAGGTAAAAAAGATTAGGAATGAAACACGGAATTTTCTCTTGGGGAAACGATCAAAAATAGTAGAGGGATGAAAATATCGTTCTATATTTTGACCAATTTTATTTTTTCATTTTTTCACCTTTGATTATGCTAGAGATGGAGCTTTTCAGGGTAAACGGACAGTTGTAGTTAAATTAAAAAAGATAAGGGACCAACATGGGCCCAAAATTAATTCTAAGGGACACTAAAAATTCAATATAAAAAATTGAGATCTATTTGGACCAAGTAAAAAATGATATGGACCTTAAAAGTATAAAAAAAAATGATTTAGGTCCCAGATAGGCCCAGTGAAAATAATTAGTGATGAAATAAAGAATTTTCTTTAAAAAGATTGAACATTTAAGTAATAAAAAATAACATTGTGAATAAATAAATAAATATATATATATCTCGTTAATTGTCTATGCTTATATAGTATGTAATTACATAACAAAACAAATTGATAGATGCATGCATAATAAAATCAAATATCACGTCGGGGGATTCTTCCTCGAATCAAAATGCTATAAATCCAATCCGGGGACATCTGGCTGTGGCAGTTCCAGAGATCAATCCTGCTCAGTCCGCTCCTCCTAACGTTGTTAGAAAGAAAAAGGACATACCTCCTTCTAATGTGGTCACCAGACAACAATCTCGACTCAGCTCCTCCTCCAATTAGTCAATATGAAGTCCCTCCTAATTTGGAACATACAAGGAATATGTAATCCTTCCTCTTTGGAAATGCTGAAACTTCACATCTTGCATTATAGTATTAGTATCATTGCTATTCTGGAGCCCCTGGTAAATTCCTCTCACATTGCTACCATTGCATGCAAGCTGAAATTGCCTCACTACTACTCTAATGTTAATGGGAAAATCTAGTTGTTTTGGAATTCTGATTTGCCTGTTTTTGTGGAGAAAGATACAAATCAAATGTTGACTTGTAGGTGGGACGGTACTTGGGAGTGGATGGAGATTGTACCATGTCTTTTGTTTATGCCGCTTGCGACTATATAGATCGTAGAATGTTGTGGATTGAGATGGCTGAAGTTTCTACATTAACGTCAATGCCGCTGCTGATTGGGGGTGATTTTAATGTGGTACAGAGTTTGGACGAGAGTCTTGGCTCCTCTCTGGCATTAAAACCCATTCGAGAATTTAATGATAGTTTGGAGCACTGCGGTTTATTGGATTTGCCTTACATGGGCAGTTGCTGCACGTGGTATCACAATACTTTTCCCCTAGTTTGGCATAGATTGGATCTAGTTTTCGTGAATGAGAGTTGGCATAACACTTTTTTCAGCATTGCTGTTGAGCATTTGCAGCGCATCCCATCTGAGCATTGTCCACTATTTGTCTCTACAATGGTGGCCGAAGGGTCCGGGCCATGCAATTTCCGCTTCCAATGTATGTGGCTCCGACATAAAGACTTCCGAGAAGTGGTTACATCATCTTGGCAGCAACCAGTAGAGGGTAACAATCTGTAGCGGCTGGCTGGGAAGCTGCTCCGTCTAAAGAAGAAACTCCGAGTCTGGAACAAAGAGGTGTTTGGCAACATTAAGACTAATGTTCAGAAAGCAAAGAATCTGATCTCCACTCAGGAAGAAATTTATATGGCAGATGCTTCAGTGGAGAACCACGACCTGCTGTACAGAGCAAGGGTTGATCTACTATTCCACTTGAAGAGCCAATAGATTTACTGGAAGCAGAAATCACGCATAAAATAGCTTCAACACGGGGAAGGGAATACAAGTTATTTTTCATCTTATTGGCACTCTAGGAAGGGTACTCTCCAAATTCACAAAATTCAAGATAGGGATGGTAATTGGCTGATAGAACAGGGGGATATTGAATAGGAAGCAGTGCATTTCTTCATGGGTTCGTTGACGTAGGAGTTTGGCTGTCAACAAGCTCCAAGCAAATTTACGGCTGCAATTCCAAGGTGATTTCTCAAGAGACGAACAAGAAACTCTCGGCTCTACCAAATTTAGAGGAGGTTCGGGTCGCTATTTTTAGTTTGGATGGGGATAGTGCAACCGGGGTAGATGGCTTCCTAGGGAAACTTTTCACATTCTTTTGGGATCTTATTAGCCTAGACATGTTGTAGGCAGTTCGGGATTTCTGGTCGGGGGTTCGGATGCCACAATATGTCACAGCAACACAGATTGTTCTCATTCCGAAGAAGGACAATCCGTCATCTTTTGTTGATTTCCAGCCAATTAGCCTTTGTAACTTTTCTTCAAAGGTAATTGGGAAGGCTATTTCTTTAAGACATGCTAAGTTGCTTCCTCTTTTGATTTGTCCGAATCAGGGGGGTTTTGTGAAAGGGAGGAATATTTCTGATAACATATTGTTGGCATCGGAGTCAATTCATTCCTTGAATAGAAGGTGCATTGGGGGAAATTTGATTTTAAAGCTTGATATGTTGAAAGCTTTTGGTAGGGTTAGATGGTCTTTCCTTTTGTAGGTATTGAGGAAATATGGGTTCAGTTGCCACTTTCTAAATCTTGTATTTAATTGTTTGGCTTTTTATAAGTTCTCTATCACAGTCAACGGGAAAATATGTATCTTTTCCCTTCTACACGGGTAGTTCATCAAGGGGACCCCCTATCTCCCGCCTTGTTTATATTGGCTGTAGAAGTGCTCTCTCGGGGTTTGAATAGATTGTCGTATAATGGTGAAATCAGTGACTATATTATTAATTGCATCAGCCTTCCTGTCTCAAACTTGAGCATTGCAGATAATGTAATTATTTTTACACGAGGATTAAAGAAGGGTCAGCAAACGTTGATGGCCTTCCTTGAGTTCTATCATGATTGTTAGGGTCAGAAAATTAATCTTCATAAGAGCTCCATGTTCCTCTCTTCTCACATCCCCTTTCAGCGGCGAGAACTCCTTGCAGATCTTACTGGCTGCGTCATTCAACCTTTGCGATGATTTACTTGGGTTGTCCAATATTTCTATTTAAAGCTAAGATCTACCATGAGCCCCTTCTTAGTAGGCTCAAAGCTCGCATTAACAGATGGCAGAGAAAGTACCTTTGTTCGAGAGGGAGGCTGATATTGATTAAGCATGTGCTTTCTACTATGGCGGTCTACTTGCTGGGCGTTTCAAATCCTCCACAGCAAGTTATTCGAGAAATAGAATGACAATTTGCTTACTTCTTCTGACTGTATCTTGGCCTTGGAGGAAGAAGAGTTGGATGATGCCGCTGTTGAGTTCTTCTTCCATTCGAAGATTCCCCTTCCATGGTCTATATTCATGTGGAAGCTAGGCAATAAGTTTTTGGCCACAGATGATATACGGTTGCATCTCGACTTTCATATAGCGTCTCAATGTCACTATGAAGAGTCAGGAGAATCCATTGAGCATCTTTTTGGACACTGCAACATTGCTACAGCAGTATGGGCATGCACTACTGTCGTGCCTTTGGAGTGGTTGATGGTTTAGCAGAGCTAGTGGACAGATTGTAGCAATGGAGTATTCAATCCCGCCGATTGGGTACAGATTGCAGCAATCCAGTATTCAATCCAGATTGCAGAGCTGGTTGCACATCCTTCTTTTCTAACGAAACTAGTAGTGTACGTAAGATTATTCACAAAGCCACTTGGCAGTTTTATCACATTAATCAGGCGTAAAACCTGCCCATTTTGACTAGATTATTTCCTAGAATTTTACCTTAGCTAGGTTTGAAGGAGTTCCTACTCTTCATTCGCTTTGTAAGGTTTTTGCCCATTTTTTATTATTCTTTTATAAACGGATAGGGGTCTACGCCTAACCCTCCGTCTTGTGACGGTTTTAAACAAGAAAAAAAAAAATCAAATATCTGAAATTAATAAATAATTACATATTTATGAACAGTTTATCAAAGCAAATATAAATAAAATCAATCATATGTAAAAAATTCAACGCACTAATTATTATAAAATTTACTTTATTATACTTGCTATATATGTAATGGTTAAAACAAATTATAATTTAATCACTATGTATGCAATAATTACACGATGAACATTAAGATAAGAAAAATATTAAAGTACTATATATGTCGCATATTGGTTGATATTAATGTAACATAAATGCTCACCTTATTAATTATAAATTTTTATTATGCATTTCAATTATAAACTAGTAAATAATAATACATCCATAAATATATGTTAACTTAATTATTATATAGATAGGAAAGCATGCATATGATCCATATATCGCTAGTTATAAGTATTAACTAAATTAAAACAACATTATAATTTACCATATGCACATATTATATATATTAAATATATACCTATATGAAAAATATGTCTAATGCAAACAAAAATACAATAAAACAACATAATTACTAACCTGTAATAAGTTACCTGAATATGTGGGCAGATTTACATACAAGAAAATGGAGAGAAAAATGTGAGAGTGGTGTAAGAATGAAGATCTTTCGATCATGTTTTGTTAAATTTATATGCAAATAATTTCGGATGATTTGTGAAGGAAAATCCGTGGGCAAGTAACGTCTTGCCATTAGCGACGGAAAATCCGTAGGAAATCCTTCCAAAACTTTTGCGAAAGATATTCCAAAGAAAATCCTCTAGTAAAAATATTTGCAAGGGATTTTCAGTCGCAAATTTTTTCCATGCAAAAACTAGCTTGTCTTTGGAACTTTTATTTGATGAAATGTAAGGATAAGTTTCTACAATACCCCAAAACCCATTAGGTCATAGTACTGAATGTAACTTTGTAAATCCATGAAAATGTACCCTTTCTATTAAAAGTTTTTTCGAGATTTATTCTTGCATAACTTGTTTGTTTTAAATTTTATTTTATTTATGACATATGTGATTTAATTACCTCAAAGCATGATTTATTTATATAAGTTTTGGGTTTTTTTAGAATTTGGTTACAAATTCATTTATAAGAATTTTGGGCAATTTAATTCCTAATCTTGGAATATCAATTTGAGTGACCAATTCTTATTTGATTAGGCTGAAATTTATATCAATGGAAAGCTCTTTCTTAGTAAAATAATATGGATCAATTAGATTTGACAATTAATTGAGGAATTAATCAAAAATTTCAGTCAAAAATTACTATCATTTTGATCAAAATACCAAGATAATTATCCCAACTACCCACGTAAATACCACACACACACATACATATATATATATATCAATTGACAGAGATTCTTGGACTTCAAGATTCTGCAATCTTTCTCCCATTTTTGTGATATATTAACAAAAAAAAAAAAAAAGGGAACAATGCACCACCACAAAGCCACATGTCAACCTCCTCCTGCCACCTATTATCAATGCAACCCACGGCACACTTCTACTCCCCCTTAAGCTGGGACAAAACCAGACCGCCACCATGCCTTTTCAGCTCCGAAAATAGTGAAAGAAAGGCCAAAAAAAAACACGGAGAACCAAGAGAGAAAGCTAGCTAAGACGTTCTAGGAAGAAGTTATCAAGCATTTTGTCACTTCTAATGGGCCACCTACCCAACTGCCACCATTTCTTAGCCTCAATTTGGGCCGCCATTCAGATTCCAAAAAGAGTCAATTAGTACTGCCCAAACCAGAGCAAAACAGAGAAAACAGAAGCTAAGTCTGACGGGAGAAAATTGGAGAAGAAACATTTCAGCCAAGAGTTGATCAGGCCTCCAAGAAGTCATGCCTTTTAGCTTCATTCCATCTTCAAATACACTGATTAAGTTCCTCATTTTGGTGAGTAATTCTTCCATGTTAGAGTTTTAATGCAATTTTATTTCAGGTCAATTTGGAGGATGAGTAAAATGAAGTTTGTTTGATGAATTGTGCAGTTGGTTGAATAAAATCTCTTGTAAAAGTGGAAGTGGGCAGTAGAGTTTTTATGGCTGCAATGGAGTGCAATTTTGGTTTGAATCTTGTTTGAGTTTTGGGAAATATGACTCATAAATATGAATTTCTTTATTTGGATTAAAAGTACCAATGCTGTCCATATTTTAAATCCCTGTTAAATTTAGAATTATATTGTAAATTATGGTTCTTATAAGCCTTTCAGACATAAATATATTCATGGATAACTTTTATTTGATCAATTGATTATAGGAAATAAGTTTTGGACTGAAGTGGTCACTTAAACTTAAAGTTACAAAAATATTTTTCTTAAGTTTTTATAACTGATATAAATAATAAATAAATATATATATATATATATATTTATATATAAGTTTTCTATGTTGTGCTCCATCACACTGTGCGTCAAGTCAAAACGACATCGTTTTGGATAGGCGTGGTTTTTTTTTTTTAAAAAAAAGAATGGCAAATCTCTTAAAAACACCTTTCTCTCTCTCTTTGTCCTACTCTCTTGTTCTCTTTCCTTCTCTTCTTCGTCAGTTGTCTGAGCTTCGATTTCCATAGAGGTGCTGGGTTTTGCAGAACCTAGGATCGTGGCAGAGGCCAGTGCTGGGCGGTGCTCGCTCTTCAATGTCGTTGGTGCTCAACAAGCGAAGGTGCGGTGTCTCCTTCTTTGCTTCGTCGGACCTAGATCTATCATAATCTGCCTCTTTTTTTTTTTTTTTACAAAACCAAGCCCATTAATAGTGAGGTTGTGTTGTGGTGGTGTGATGGTGTGTTGTTTGCACCAAAACGGTGGGTGGTGGTGGTGGGATGTTGAATGCAGTGTTGGCTAGAACGGTGCCGCGCCCTTGGCTTCTCTAGTTGTCGTCATCTGGTTGATGACGAAAGAGAGAGGAGGACAGAAAGAAGCTTCTGCGAGGTTTGCCCAAAATTTTATTTTTTTTCAAAAACTGCTCCTCCCCAAAACGACTTCGTTTTGACGAGACACACAGTGTGTAATGGAGCACATAATAGACAACTTGTATACATATATATATTTGTTTGGAAAAGCCCTTTTGACGATGGGGATTTGATGGACCCCTATCAATTTATTATAAAAAAAAATGAATATAAAAAGGGATACATAATTAGCTGTACCCTTGAAAGGTACAATAAAGTTGAAATGCACTTACAATTAAGAAAATCTAAAAGATGAAAAAAAATATATATATATATATATACGATTTTGCTAAGATGAGCTCCGGATGCACGCTCCAACCGTTACCGTAATGGAATTTTTGCTACAGTGCTCATGCAGCCAATCAAGCGGAGCAAAAATTCCGTTACGGTAACGATTGGAGCACGCATTAAGGCGCACTCCGGAACGCACCTTAGCAAATCCGTATATATATATATATGAGATGAATCACAAGCAACATTATCTAAACTATGTGCAACATGATAACCTTCCCCAAAAATATAGATTAACTGGAAGACACCACTCTTCATAATAGTCTGAAGAGCCCTAAGGCCCCTGATCTTGCTGTGAAATTTCCATGTTGATTTGTATATTTCAAACAACATTTCAACAGTTTTAGTCCAATTGAATGACAACATTGAGAAAATTCTTCTCGACACAAAACCTCAATCCAGTGAGCAAAGCCTCCAACTCTGCCTCCATATTAGTGACTACTCCGAGAGAGATTGAAAAAGCTCCCAAGAATTTGCCAGATCCATATCATAGAACTCCTCCTAGGGCTAAGATACCTGGATTTTCCCTTGATGCACCATCCAGATTAAGTATAAAACATTCTATGTAAGCATCCTTCCACCAGCTAACCAAAATAATTCATTGCATCTATACCGGAGAGGTAATCTGCAAAAAATTTTCTATCTCCACAATGTTGAAAGCATGCCTCAAATCATGAAGTTTATATAAAATACCTTCAATAATTTTCCTGCCAGTACCCTTCTTGCCTTTAGAAACACAAAAACACAAATCCGATCAGATTTGTATGCAAATCAACAATGGAATGATAACACCCATGAAGTCCAAGTCCTTCTCCAGTTTCAGCCACCACCGAAGCATGTAGCACAGTATTTCCTGTAGTCCCAATCGAGTCTCGAAATAATGCAACACCTCCTTAGCAATAGAACAGTTTTCGAAGAGATGTATGGAAGTCACTACCTCCTGCAAGCAATGTCAACAAGATGATAAATTAAAACCAATTCTAGATAAAACATTATCCATAAGCAGATAGTTATAAATCAATCTCCAAATGAAGATAGACCATGATAAAGGGATATTTTGATGCCAAATCTGCTCATACCAAACCTCTTTTGAATGGCCTTCCTACTCTTGAAGAAATATTTACATATATATATATATATATATATATATATATATATATATACATGAATATCAGTTTATATATTTAAAGTTAGAATACATTCCACAAGGACTATTTACACAAATTTTAAATTTTAGGAAGAAATTTTCATGAAATCCAATTTGCATCTTTATTAACTAGAAATCTTCAAATTGTATTGATGGGACTCAGAAGCGAGCACTGGTTGCCCCATAGGTCTTGATAGAGCTCCACGGTCAGCAGCTTGAAAAAATGAGAGAAATGGTCACTGGAGGGGGCTATCGTCCGGGAAAGAGCTCTAATGCCTAAGTTAGTATTCTGATAGATAATTGAAAGTAAAGACTCTTCTCCGAAAACTGTCATGTTCAGAGCCCCTTAGTTCTCTGTTCTTAGACCAATTGTATATTTTTTGATTAAGTAGTGAAAAGAGAAAGTCCGTTACTTCCTGAATTGGAGCTCTGCATTACATAATTATGGGCCATTAGGATAACCATGGAATTCTGTCCTATCCAGCCAATTGCTCCTAGAATCATGGAGTTTCCCTAGGACGAGAGCTCTTGCCTTTCATATCTTTGTTGAGAGCTATGAGCTTGTTAACCGACCATCAAACCAACTTCGCAACCTCCTCATGGATGTTGAGTGTCACAAACATCTATTCTAGTGAGGTTACCTTGAGTGATCCTTAGCTCATGGGAGTGAGCACCGTTGGTTGTTGAATTGAAGACTTATGAGACGAGTTGGGATTCACCAGGTCGTGGGCCAAGTTCTGGTTGTACCTCTCTCGAGCTCATTTAGGGGGTCGATATCCTATAGGTTGATGACCTAGGAGGTCGGTGGTAACGGGTCGCTGTCCACCTTCTCTCGTTGACTTCGGGAGTCTAACTTTCAGGTATTGAAGGCATGGGGCCTATGGCCTATTTGGGTTGACTTTGGTCCTGGTCCTACCGGTTTCCGTTGACTTATCTGAGTTGTACCTGTTTTACCCATCACTACCCCCTTTTAGCCCTAGTGAGCTTAGAGGTCGTTGGTTCCTAAATTACCCTCCTCAAGTTTTAGCCACTAATGGGCCTACTAATTCCTTGTAATTACTAGCTTTGGGGGTACCTTTCCATTCACATCTTTGGCCTAGAGCTGCAAACTGACTAATTATTTTTCGGCTTGAAGCTAAGTTACGCACACATGGTCGCGGTATGGAAGGCACATGAGCAGGGATGGGAGTCACAAGGTCATAGGTCGTGGTCGACTGAGGCCTCAGCTATGCTCATCTGGAGGTTAGTGACCTCCAGGTCGGTGGTAGGAGGTCCCTGCCCACTCTTACCTCGAGACCTGGTGTGATTTTCTTGTAAGTTGAAAGGGTTAATTTTCACACTAATAATCAAACCCAATCAGTATAAAATAAAGGACTCATCAAAGGTAAGTTTTGGGAGATTAGGAAGACCTTTGTAGATTA
>JAOXNR010035203.1:0-15729 GCA_028571225.1 Parsonsia alboflavescens | reverse complement strand
TTAATTATTTGCACTAATTATTTTGTTCTCTAAATTTTTCAGAACAGAAACCTATTCAGGAAATCAGTAACTAAACATTCCAAAATATAGTCCTTTTTAACTTTAAAGAAGAATAGTTGTAAGGTAAAAGATAAACCTAAGCTTATTAAAAAAATTTCACTAGTCTCTCTTCCTGTACAACTAATGACCTTTGGTTCTTTCCACCACAACCAGTGATGTTCTTTTATTTACTACAATGCGCTTCATTAAAGATTTGAGTTTTCTAGTATTGATAATATATTAAATGAAAGATATATACAAGTAAAATTATTCTTAAAAATGATTGGATTAATTGCACTAACTAATTTTTCTACAAGTTTATAGTAAAATTACCCTTTCTTATATACGAAGGTAGATCTAGGCATGAAAGATTAGGAGGGACATTTTTATAAACTTTTTTTAACAATCCTTGCTCTCCTAATCCTTCTATCACTCCTAAAAAAATCTTATTTGATTATTCTTATTAAAAAAAAATTTTCAGCTGGATTGTGAATTCATTTATTTCAAAATAGATATATTTATAATTCATTGAATTTTTAGATTGAAACGTTATTGTTAAAAAAAAATGAATGGCACGCACATCGATCCACTTTACTTAAATGTAATAATAAGCACAATTATTAGCCCTATTAGATTACAACTACAGTACTTATTTTTCTTCTCAAAAATTTATACCTAATGTAGATGTTTAACAATATATAAGGGTTTTTTTTTTTTAATAAAAAAAAAACATTGATCCGATCAAAATACACAAAAGATCCATAATAATTAAAAGTCAAGTAAATTAAAAGGACAAATGGAAAAAAAGAAAGAAAAAAGAAAAGCAGAACTTAAAATCTCTCAAAGGTCATTTCTCCACTAAAAGAACCGGTAGCCTCTAGGCTTTCTTGAACGATATGACAAGAGGGTTTTCACTCAAACCAAGCCATCTCTTCCCATTCTCACTAATCACACCTAAATTTCCACACACAACTTTGCAAGAACCACAGACACTTGGACAATAAACAATCTTATAGCCATAAACAACATTCCCAGCTCCAGCTGCTGTACTACTAGTCCTCTCTATTTTAAACCAATTGCTCACAGTATCAGCACCAGGATTGCCCAGAACCCCATTACTCATCACATACCTCTGCCCTGTATTCCCATCAACACCGCCAATTTTCCATGCCGTGGACTGCACACAGATAGTCGCTGCACTAAACACGACATTGACATCACTCGACAAGGCTACCCACTGCTGTTTTACGTCTGCAGGCAGGAATCTCAGAGGAAGTCCGTTCGAGGCTTCTAGATTCTCCTGCATGACGTAAAATGGGCATGCAAGGTCCTTTGAGGACAAAGTAAGCCCACCCCCATTCCCACTCTGAAACGGGACTAAGTGGTACTTGCCTCCTGCCTGGAGCTGATGACCATCTGAATCTAGCACTGGAGTACTACTACCGCTCTTTGTTAGAGAAGAAAAGAACAGTATGTGTAGTGAGAGGATCTGTAATAGGCGGCTGCTCTGTTTCAGTTTCATCTTTGATGTCCTCTCAATTGAAAAGAATTGCAGGCTGCATTCAATTATATAAAGAGAGAAGTGAATAATTTAATTTGAATCATTCAACTATGGAGGCTTTGCACCCATTTATGACACTTAACCTAAAAAAATCATGTTAATTTTCATTCTTTTCAACTTTTGTATGTTAAGATAACAATTTTTTTCCACTAACTTTTGTTCTTTTTAAGTCCACACTTTTTTTTTTTTAATATTAAAATTTAGATGATTGTTTTTGTTATCTTGCTTTAAAATATCTTAGGCCTCCATCATTACCAATTTTTGCTTTAAAGATTCATCCATATTTCTTTATAAAATTCTTTGTGATGGCCATGATCATTGTGAAGTGGACAAAATGGAGTCACATGTGACATTTATGGGCAAAATGAATGCTTCTGAGTAAGAAAAGTTAAGGCAATTTTCTGTAGTTCTTGTACATTTGATTATTTTGTCTGTCAATTTTCTTTAAGACTAGAGCGAGATTAATTTCTAATTATATTGTAAATGGGGGAAATTGAGAAATTAAATGAATGATGCTTCCTCTATTCTCTTTTAAGTGTCATTTAAGGTATTCCCCCCCTCCCCCCGTCAATTATTCATAAACCATATGTCATAGGCTGTAACTTTATCATAAAACTTAATACTCCCTTCACCGAATTAAAATTATATATATATATATATAGGATTGCTATAAAACGCAACTGGCGGAGCGCAACAGCCAAAACGACCAGTTGCGTTTTATAGCAATTCCGTATATATATATATATATAGAGAGAGAGAGAGAGATGCTGCTATGTGCGCAGTCGCATGCAGCAGTCGTATGCACCCTTTTTTTTTTCCAAGTGTTGGGATCAAAACGATGTCATTTTGGATGGGAAAAAAAAATCAGTGGAAAGAAAGAAAGAAAAGAGAGAGCGGGGAATTCGGTGGAACTAGTCTCCCTCGAGTGAACTAGTCTCAAAAATTATGGAGGCTTCTAAACCTTGTCTTTTCCATAATCTAAGTTGCACAATTGGGGATCTCTCTTGATACTTTGCGAGGCAAATCAGTACAAACGCCGTCGAGGTCCTTCTCACGGCGTCCTCATAGCAGTGGTGGTGGTGGTGGTTCTACTAGTTTTCTTTCCTCCAACAAAGGCTCATACTTCTGCTCCTCACTGTCCAATTCCTTTCCTCCAACAACGGCTCATCATCCAACCACGGCACCTCAAATCTGATTTTGGGAGTTGATTTAATTTTTTAAATTCTTTTGTTTCTTTGTTGATTTTGATTTTGATTTTGGGTGTTGATTTTTTGGATTGTTGAATTGTGAGGGAAACTATTGATTTTGGGTGTTGATTTTTGGACTGTTGAATTTTGATTTTTGGATTGTTGATTTTGGGTGTTTCTTTTGCAAATCATGCCCAGATTTAGTGAAAATGGTACTCTCCGGTGAAAATCACTCAGTTCTGGTTCTTTGCTCTCTGATTCCCGAAATTTTTTTTTTCCATCCAAAATGGCGTCGTTTCAATGGCAGTACTTTGAAAAAAAAAAACAGGGGGCACAAGGCTGCTGTGTGTGATTTACATCTCTCTCTCTCTCTCTCTCTCTCTCTCTATATATATATATATATATATATATATATATATAGAGAGAGAGAGAGAGAGAGATAATGAAATAACTATAAAGATAGAAAAAAGAAAGTGAGAGAAATTGCAAGAGATGAAATATAGAGTAAAAATGTGTATTCAATGTATCTTTTCCTATCTCTGAAGCCCTCATATTTCTAAGGTTAGAGGGAGGTATAATTACAAGAAAACTCGAGTAGTTACAAGAATAAAGACTCTTAGAATAATGAGAGTTTCTATAGGCTTAGGACATCCACCATAATGAGAGATTTTGTGGGATTAGGACATCCACCATAAAATTAATTCATAATACTCTCACTTGGATGTCCATCCTTTAAGAAAATGCCTCATTAAAACCTTATTAGGAAAAACCCGTAGGATAAAAACCTAGTGAAGGAAAAAGAATACAATTTCAACATACATATATATACTGCCTCATTAAAAATCTTTAAGTCGAAAAACCCAGTGGGAAAAACCAAACTAAAGGGAAAAAGAGTACAATTCATAACTCTCATAATTTACCACTTCAGGGGCCTAACTAACATATAGAAAAATAAAAATTCAAGTATAGTGAATAATGACTCCCCCTCAATCAAACCTCATAAATTATAATGGGAGAATTTATAACAAGTTCTGATCCAGTGGAATTGTGAATATGCTCTATAACAGATCTGAACCAAAACACTCTTTTCTAGCCTCATATAAAGAAATAATTTCAGCGTAGTTGGAAGATGTTGCCACTAAAGTTTGCTTAGTAGATTGCCAAGAAATGGCAGTACCGTTATAGCAAAATAAATAAACGGTTTGAGAACAAGCTTTCTGTTGATTAAATTTATATCTAGCAGTAGCAAAATAGGCTAAATCAGAGCTAGTTAAATCTTTGAAATAATATAATCCCAAATCTATCGTTCCTCGGAGATAACGGAAAATATGCTTAATCCCATTAAAATGCCTTTGAGTTTGGCTTAGAATTGAAAAGAGCCAATAGATTTATCGAAAAAGCGATATCAGGTCTCGTACATTATGCCAAGTACATTAAAGGTCCAATTGCATTGAGATTTGGTACTTCAGGATCAAGTTTCTCTTCATCAAATTCTTTAGGACGAAAGGAGTACTTTTGGAGATTAAGAGACTTTACAATTATAGGGGTTCTCAATTTATGAGCCTTGTCCATATAAATCTTCTTAAGAATCCTTTTCAATATAACGAGATTGATGGATAAGTGCCCATTTTGAAGTATAATTGAGTAGAAGACCAAGACACAATTTGGTCCTTCCAAGTATTTTCATTTCAAACTCACTTTTCATGCATATCATTGAATTGGATAATTCATCTAGAGTCCCTATGAGATTTATAACAACAATTATCACAAATTTTGTGTCATTCCTTTTTATGAATGCACAAGGGCCAGCAGAATCATTGTTACAGCCCTTACTTAATAGGTACTCACTAAGATGTTAATATTACATTCTCCTGGATTGTTTTAATCTATATAGAGATTGATTCAATTTATCTCGTGGATCCGATCTTATTGCTTCTAGCAATTAAAATCTTTAGTGATTTTCATATAGATGTCGTGATCCAAGGATCCATAAATAGGCTATAACGTCATCCATCATTTGCATATTATGTTCTTCTCCTATAACCAGACTAATTAGATAACAAAAATTAAGTCCACCACAAGAGAATATATCTTCTCAAAATTAATTCCAAGAAGTTGGGAAAAACCATGTGCGACCAATTGGGCTAAACAACTTTGTTTTGTTCATTTCTCTTTCTTACAAATACTCATTTATATCCAATAGAGGTTACGTCAACTAGTATTTGGATCACTTGTCCAAAAACTTTTTGTATTTCTTACAAGCTTAAATCTGCCTTAATGACTTCTTTCCACTTAAGCCAATCATCCCTCAACCTACAGGCCTCAATCGATGTAGGTATCCTCATCATCATTTATGATATTATGTGTAATAGTACTGGTAAAATTTGTGTCAACACATATTTTCCATTGGTCATATCTTTTTCCCATCAAGACATTGCTCAAGATATCTCATCATTCTCATTGTGCTTGTTCACAATGTGGTTGTGCTCATTTACATCATTTTTAGGTACCTGATTATCATTTTTAATATGAACTATGACTGGGGCTTCTTCAAGAATTGATATACCCTCAACTCCTTTTAAATTAGATGGAGTAATATGCGCTCCCGTTCTTTTCAAGGGTTCTTATCTTTAGCACCAATAGGCATGCCATATTTCTAGCAAATTCACTTGCTTGTCCATTGAGGGACATCAAATTTAACGGGAGCATTAGCAACCAAAATATAAGATTTTATTACTCATTTGAGATCAGTAAATGCGTTTGACAAATGATTAGCAAATTCTTGAGAGTAAATTATTTTCTGAACCTCATGTTCAGTATGATTAGTATGAGAACCAAAATGAGGGAATGCGCCAACTAATCTCATGAATTTGGTTTTCTTGTTACTTTTCCAATTCTCCCCCTTATGTTGGAAACACTGCAAATTGGCAATTAGCAAAATCAAGTCGTGAATTGATCTCAAGTCATAAATTCAAGATATTTAATTATTGATGGAGACTCATAATCAACATATATTCTCAATCTCCTTTGTGGACCCATTTTGATCCATTGTGATGGAGCAATAGGTACTTACATTACACACCCAAATGTGCATAAGTGGGAAATATTTGATTTAAAACCAAGAACCATCTGTTTGGGAAACTGGAAAGAAACTACCAAAGTGGTGCAATCTAATTAATGTCGTAGCATGCAAAATTACTTGACCCCATGTTGTATCATTGGGCTTTGTTCTCAATAATAATGTCTGACCAATGATTTGTATATGTTTAATCAAGGACTTTGCTAATCCATTTTGAGTATAATCTACTCAATAATCACGCAAATACCACACTGTGCATAGATAATAGGAAATAATGGGACCATCTACTGGATTCGTCCACTAATAAAATATCTAAATGGTCCACTTGCTAGTTGTATTGGCCCACAAGTATCAGCGTGGATTCTTTGCAAGAATGAAGGGGATTCTACATCAACCTTTGTCATAGAAGGTTTAATAATGAGTTTTCCTTAAATCAGCATCACAAATATAATCTTTGGACAACAAAACCTTTGAATCCTTCAAAGGGTATTCTCTAGTATTTTTAAGAATCCTATGCATAATTATTTCTCCTGGATGATCATGCCAAAGTCCAAAATTTTTAGGATTTACTCGTCTGCTTTGACATGGTTGCATAGGATTCAACTCCTTTAATTGTTACACAATACAGGCCACTAGATGAAGCTTCCAATTTCTCATGGATGGTCTTTTGTCCCATTCTATGGAAAATAATACCAACATATTCATAAATCCCCATCTCAACGAATATTTTTTAAATTAAGTAGATTCCTCTTTGATCTACTATTTGGAAATGCATTCTCAATATATAAAGTGGTACCATTTGATAAAACAATTGTAGCATTTACATAACATCAATAATTTCAATAGGACCAGATATTGTTTGAACATTTACCGTGCGCAATGTCATACTTGAGAAAAAGTGCTTATAGCGAAATATAGTATGTGTTGTTGCCCAAACACAATCCTTTTTACTCAAAGGTTCCCATTTGCACTTATTTTTGGCAACTTCAAGTGCCAAAGAATAATAATAATAATAATAATAATAATTCATATCATTCACATCATAAAAAAATGAATTCAAAGATGCAGGAGTGGACGGTGCAAATCAATGTGAGTAAGAGCACACTAAACTGACCAAGAAAATAGAGCCACAAGTGCGTAGGCATTCAACAAGGATTAGAGATATGGCTCGAAAACAGGGGGGCTCGGACGTAGGGCCTTGAGAGCTTTTTGGTTCTTTTACTGTTTTCTGAAATATTTTTAAGTTTTGGGGTATTTTCATATTTTTGGTTTTTTTTTTTAATTTCTGTTTCCAATTAGGTTTAGCGTTCCGTTTCCGATTAGGTTTAGCATTCATGGACGTTTATTTAATGGTGTTTTTCTTAAACAACTTTCAGTAGATTGAATATATAGAAAATTCTCAATTGTCTAGTGTTCTTTATTTTTGGCCACATCATTGAAGTTCTTGAAAACTTCATCATCGGTGATTATAATTGCATAACGACGAAAATTTTCTATTATTATTATTTTTTTTATATCGAAGCCTAAGAGCAATTCTAATTGCATCTTCGTCAATTGGTATCAGAGCCAATGTTTCGGTCCATCAAACCCTAATCCACCCGCCAACAACTAGACAACATGTCTAGTAGTGATAACAACGATCTCAACCCTATTGTTTCCAATCTGTTGCAATGGTTGGAAGAAGAAAGGGAAGAGCGAAAGTTGCAATAGGACGAAACCAGGAGGCGGCAAAAGGAAGAGCATGAGGAGAGGAGGCAATTCATGCAGCAGATGATGGAGATGATGGTGCGGTTCGCACCCATGCAAGCGAATCCAATGCCGCCACATCAACAGCTGGCCATGCCAAATCCGCATCAACCTACCACTCCACCAAGATGGCCAGAGGTACTAGGACCAGCTGTGCCCTCGGGGCAACCGAAATTTCAGGCGGAAGAAGAGGGTGAGCTAATACCAATTGAGGAGGAGCGATACCGGGCACAAAGGTATTTTCAGAGACCTTTTTGCAATCAGAGGCAGAATTATGAAGCTGTGCTGGACGGACAGAACCGATGGAATAGAGGGTTCAAGTTAGATATTTCGGAGTTCATAGGAAGTTTGATCTTGGACGAATTTCTTGATTGGTCGATAGTGGTGGATGATTTGTTGCGCATCAAAGAAGTCCCACTAGAGATACAAACCGTGTTGATAACTTTGCGGAGCAGGGCGGCAGCATAGTGGCAAGCTAACAAATATCAGAGATATCAAGATGGGCTGCCTCAGATTGAAACCTGGAACGAGCAGCGACAGGAGATGAGTCGAGAATTCTTACCTTTGAATTATCGACAAACACTCTATGGAGAATTGCAAACGTTAATTCAAGGAGCAAAAAGTGTGGACAACTATAACTTGGAATTCTATAACCTTGTTTCTCGAAACCAATTGCGAGAAACGGAGGAACAACTGTTGGGGAGATACATTCATGGTTTGAGATTGCCATTGCGTGATGCACTTCAAATTCATACTATTTTGAGCGTGACGGATGCTCAATTGAAGGCCAAAACCGTGGAGAAAACTTCAAATAGATAGCGGTTTCCAACTGATCGAATTGGCCCAACTCCTCCATATGGCTCGTCTCAGACCTCACAGAACTCATCAAGTGTAGCAACGGTACCAAGGGTGGCTTGTATAGCCACACCTCCTTCGGCAAGAGTTGGAATTCCAGCGGCCAAGCCTCCATTCGATGTCATAGATGCCAAGAAATCGGGCACTATGCTAATGAATGTCCGACATTAAGATCGTAGCTATATATGGGAAATACACATGAAGAGAGTGATCCGGTTTTGTGGTTCGACCAACAGGACACCGAAGGGGAGCTGGAAGTTGTCAACCCTGCGGATGTGCAAGGGGAGAGTTTAGTAATGAGGCGAATCTATTTGGCGCCTAGGAGTGACGAGGATTGGCGAAGAAGGGATATCTTCACAACACGTTGCATGATTGGGAGTAAGAGTTGTCGAGTGATCATAGACTCTAGTAGTTGGGAGAATGTCATATCCGAGGAAGTAGTGAAAAAGTTAGGACTGACAATGGAGCCGCACCCTCACTCTTACCGACTTGGTTGGGTGAGCCATGCCAATGAAATTCGGATAAACCGACGGTGCAAAGTGCAGATGAGCATCGGTTCGAATTATTCAGTAACGATTTGGGCTAACGTCGTACTAATGGATGCGTCACACTTGATTCTCGGACGACCATGGCAGTTTGATAACAAGGCCGTCTATGATGATCATGATCACACGTATACCATTGGAACAGGAAGTAAACGCTGGGTATTGAAGCCGTCGTTGGAGAGCAATATAGGGGAGAAGAGGATAGTCCTCTGTGTGCCTAGTGTAGAATTTGAGGAGTTAGTTCGGGAACGGGATGTTTGTTTTGCATTGGTCTCGTATTGCTTGGTTTCAGCAAAAAGTTGAGGGGATGTTTCGGATGCTATTAAGTTGACATTGGAAAACTACAAGGATGTTCTTCCAGCAGATTTACCGGAAGGACTTCCACCCTTACGAGACTTGCAACATCAAATCGATCTTGTACCGGGAGCTCCATTGCAAAACAAAGCTCATTACAGAATGTCACCAGAACAAAGTGAGGAGTTGAAGAAATAGGTGCAAGAGTTATTAGACAAGGGCTTCGTTCGAGAAAATGTTAGTCCTTGTGCGGTACCGGCTTTGCTAGTGCCAAAAAAATATGGGTCATGGTGCATGTGTGTGGACAGCGGGGCGATCAATCAAATCACGGTAAAATATCGTTTTCCTATTCATGCCTTGACGACATGCTGGATCAGTTGAGTGGGGCAAAAGTGTTTTTGAAGGTGGACTTAAAAAGCGAATACCATCAGATTCGTCTTCATCCGGGGGACGAATGGAAGACGACGCTCAAGATGAAGGATGGGTTGTTTGAGTGGACAGTGATGCCGTTTGGGCTGTCTAATGCCCCCCAGCACATTTATGCATGTAATGCATCAGGTTTTGATCTCGTTTATTAATGACTTTGTCGTCGTATACTTAGACGACATTCTGATCTGTAGCTGCTCTTCATAGGAGCACGTCGAGCATGTCAAGAAGGTATTGGACACACTTCGGCAACATCAGTTGTTTGCTAATCTG
Organism: Parsonsia alboflavescens; assembly: GCA_028571225.1. NCBI lineage: Eukaryota > Viridiplantae > Streptophyta > Magnoliopsida > Gentianales > Apocynaceae > Parsonsia > Parsonsia alboflavescens. Next base: position 5,724 of record JAOXNR010035203.1, on the reverse strand, counting down.
TCAAAGTGTGTATGGATGGTGCACCGGCTGGTCTTCCTTGGGTATGTTGTGACAGATGAAGGAATCTTACCAGATGATTCAAAGGTGGCTGCAATTCACGAGTGGCCGATTCCAACATCCGTTACATAGGTTCGATCTTTCCTTGGACTAGCAGGATTTTATAGGCAATTTGTCCGTGATTTTGGTAGAATCGCCACACCACTGACAGACTTATTAAGGGACTCATGGTTTGTATGGACAGTAGAAGCCCAAAGTGCCTTCGAAGCTTTGAAATATGGTTAACGCAAGCTCATTAATTGCAATTGCCAAATTTTGAAGACCTATATGAAATTGAATGTGATGCTTCAAAGGTTGGAATTGGGGCGGTTCTTTCTTAGAACGGACGACCCGTGGCATACTACAATGAGAAGCTAGGTGGTCCGAAATTAAATTACTCGGTGTGCGACGTGGAGTTGTATGCGCTTATCAAGGCACTTCAGTTTTGGAGGCATTACTTGATTCAGCGGGAGTTGATTCTCTACTCTAATATGAGGAGCTGAAGTTTTTGCATTGGCAACACAAGATTAGTGCTTGACATGCTAAGTGGGTAACACAACTGCGAGAGTTCTTGTTCTTAATTCGACACAAGTCAGGCGTGACCAACCGAGCTGTAGACCCTTTAAGCCGACGGCATGTATTGATTTCAGTAATGCATGCTTACATGCTAGGTTTTGAACAGATTCGGGAATCGTTGAAGGAGGATGAATCCTTTGGCCGAGTGATGGAAGACATCAATCATGGGAGGGCATCAGATTATATACTACATGATGAGTATCTTTATTGCAATAATTGCCTTTGTTTTCCTTCAACTTCTTTGCATTTATTGATTATATAGGAGTTGCATGAGTAAGGACACTTTGGTAAGAACAAGACGATTACACAGGTCTGAGAGAGGTTTTATTGGCCGAGTATAGATCGGGATGTTTAGACCTATGTGAAGAGGTGCCGTGTTTGTGCTCAGGCGAAAAGAAGTGAATCGTCCCAAGAGTTGTACCAGCCATTACCGGTTCCCAAGGCACCTTGGAGTGATGTGTCAATGGATTTTGTTGTGGGGTTGCCAAGGACGTCTTATGGTAATGACAGCGTGATGGTAGTCGTGGACAGATTTTGTAAGATGGCAATATTCACGGCTTGCAAGATTACCATGGATGCCTCTCGATGTGCTGCCTTGTATTTTGATGTCGTAGTGAGGCATTTCGATTTGCCATTATCGATTGTCTCGGATTGTGATTCACTCTTCATGAGTCATTTCTGGCATGAATTGTGGAAAAGGATGGGTACAAAGCTAAAGTTCTCCAGTCCCTATCATCCACAGATAGATGGACAGACTGAAGTTGTCAACCGTAGTTTGGGAAACATGTTGCCTGCTCAGGTAAAAGCTCTCGATTTATGGGATACCTTGCTGCCCAAGATTGAGTTCGAGTTTAATAGTAGTGTCAATTGGTCGACGGGTTACGCACCATTCCAGATCATCTATGGTTTCATGCCTCATGGGCCGTTAGACCTTTTGCCAATTGAAACTCCTGACTCTAGGTTCAGGAAAATAGATGATCGAATGGAAGAATTGACTTCGCTCCATGCTAAGGTGAAAACTGTGTTGGCGAAGACCTATGCCAAGTATAAAGATACAGTTGATCGTCATCGTTAGGAGGTGCAGTTCAAAGTGAGTGATCTTGTGTGGGTATATCTGAGCCGAGATCGGTATCCGTTGGAGGAGTATAACAAGTTGAAGCCATGCAAGATTGGTTCATGCTAAACGGGATGTTCATCACCAATGTGTTCAATGTCAAGCATTTGTATCCGGTTCATGAGGACCCCTTTGAGCTTGAGGACAAGCTCTTCTGAAAAGGGGAAGCCTGATACACGAGCGGACGGTGCAAGTCAATGTGAGCAAGAACAGGCTGAACTGACCAAGAAAACAGAGCTACAAGTGCCTAGGCATTCCGCGAGGATTAGAGATATGGTTCGGAAATAGGGGGGCTCGGACGTAGGGCTTTGAGGGCTTTTTGGTCCTCTTACCGTTTTCTGAAATATTTTTGGGTTTAGGGATATTTTCTTTTTTTTGGTAGTTGTGTTTTTTTTTTTAATTTCCATTTCCGTTTAGGTTTAGAGTTCCGTTTCCTATGAGGTTTAGCGTTCCGTTTCCAATTAGGTTTAGCATTTATGGAGGTTTATTTAATAGTGTTTTTCTTGAACAGCTTTCAATAGATTGAATATACAGAAAATTCTCAATTGTCTTGTGTTCTTTATTTTCGGCTACTTTATTGAAGTTCTTGAAAACTTCATCGTCGGTGATTATAATCCCATAACGACAAAAATTCTACTGTTGTTTTTTTTTTCTTTTTTTGGATATCGAAGACTAAGAGCAATTTTAATTGCATATTCGTCACATATTGAAGAAACTATAAGGATAGAACCTTTCAATAAAATAAGATAACTAAGATAATAAATAATAAGAAAAACAACTAGGAAAAAGAAATCCCAAAATTCATAATTTTTGGGTAGTCTGGGTAGTCATCCATTAATATGACACCTTATCATGGCAATCAAATATCATTAAAAAATCAGAGATATCAAGAGATGTATTTGCTATTCCAGTAGCATGATAGGTCACACCAATAGAGGTATTTTGAGCCTCAAAACCAAAAGTAGGAGCAATTTCAATTGCATGAGATTCAGTACGCTTGCTATTTTCCTTTAGGGATGCCTGATGTAAATTAACAAAGTGCTTTGACATATGGTAGGTATGTGATCAGTGTCTTGCTAAACCATAACGATGACAAATGCTATCCCCAATTGCCTTCATTGGCTTTTCGTCCTTATCATGATTTGAGCCATTATTAAATTTCCTTTGGTTGTTAAATTTACCACCACCCCTTCCAGGGTTGTGACTTTTCTTGTGTCCATGGCCTCTAAAACGACTTTTATTTTTCCCATAATTAGCATTTGCTTCAGGTAATGCTTTTGAACCAACAGGTTTAAGGTCATGATTTTTGAACAACAATTGGTTAGTTTGCTTTGCAGTAAGTAGTACTGAAATCAATCCAAAATATGTGGTAAATTCACTCTGCTTTTATTGCTGTTGCAACATAATATTTGAAGCATTGAAAGTTGAAAAGTTTTCTCAAGCAAATCATTATCAGTGATTTTCACCTCACATAACTCAAGCCTAGAAATAATAACAAACAAGGTTGAGTTTTAATCAAATACTGAATTGAAATCTTACAACTTGAGTTGGGTCCAATCATATTGTTCTTGAGGAAGAATTATAGTCTTGGTATGATCTCAGCCATGCCCACAAGATCTTAGGATCTCTGACAAATAAATATTAATTCTTCAAACTCCCATGCAAATGACAGAGGATAAAAATCAATTCGTTTGCCTTGTCTTTGTCATTTCATTCCCTTCTATCATAATTGCACTAGCAAGACCTTACCCTTGAAGATTCATCTCCACATCTTGGCACCTTGATAGGTAATTAGATCCACACACATTTAGGATGTGGAACTTTGACTTTTTAATATTTGCCATAATTCTACTGAAAAAAATGGATGCATATTGGCAAATATTTTAATATTTTTCAAATACTCACCATTGCTTCAGTGACGGTAGTATGATGATGGCTTTAGGCCAAATAAAAAAAAAATGAAGAAAGGTAGAAGTAGATGAAATCAATTGGTATAATTTTTACCTACCTGTTTACCTGTACCAAAAAATTTTACCTTCATCAAAATTAATTTGCCTTCTCAATTGGTTAGTAGATCTTCATACTAATAATGTGTTATAAAATGAAATAACTATAAAGACAGAAAAGAGGAAGAGATAGAAATAGTAAGAGATGAAGTATAAAAAGTAAAAATGTGTATTCAATGTATCTTTTCCCATCTCCCAAGCCCTCATATTTATGGGGCTAGAGGGAGATATAATTAATAAAGACTCTTAGAATAATAAGTATAAAGTTGTGTGGGAATAAGACATCCACCGTAAAATTAATTTATAATAATATATATATAATAATAATAATATATATATATATATTTATTTATTTATTTATAGATTAATTGATCAGTTATTCCGCTCACATTCCAAATGCTTTAATGAATAATCCCTTGCCAAATTTGTCGCATCACAAACAACAATCTCTTTTCTTGACGTGCAAATAGATAGAATTCGCATACATACTAAGACACAAACTTTAAAAGCATATATAAAATGATATTTATAATTCGAAAGATGAGCTCAAAACGATGAAATCAAATCAACTAACTTCTCGAGAGATTCGTCAGAAGATCCACCTTTCTTCAGACAAACATTTGCCTGATTTTTCAATCCTAAAGCTCTTTTTCTAATATCCTCTCCTTCTTTCTCCTCCATCAACTTGTTTATAGCTGCCTCAATCCTCTCCCTCTTCCACCCAATCTCCACCGCCAAACCAACTTTCCACACTTGAGTCACGTATCTAACATTCACCGTTTGATCGCCGAAAAAGGGAGTGCAAATCATCGGAACACCTTCGCATAAGCTCTCTACAGTCGAATTCCATCCACCGTGGGTCCAAAATGCTCCCACGGCAGGGTGAGCCAACACCTTCTGTTGGGGAGCCCAATCGACTATGTATCCTCTTCCTTCCAACGTTGCCTCGTACCCGTCGGGTCGCAATATTTTTGAGTCACGAATTAGGCCCGGTCGAATGACCCAAAGGAAAGGGTGCCCGCAATTTGCGAGGGCAGCAGCAATCTCTGATAATTGCTTTTCATCCATTTGTGCAATACTACCGAAGCTTACGTAGATCACTGAATTAAGGTCCTGTCTGTCTAGCCAGGAAATGCTACCTTCGTCGGGTGCTATCAAGCTACTGGAAGAGGCCGGAAAGAACTTGTGAAATGGACCAATTGGAAAGATTTGTACGGAGAGTTTCTGGCTCAAAGTTTCCAGAGCAGGTTCTTCGAGTTCTTCGAATGAGTTAAACAACACTCCCTCGGAAGCCTTGGTTTCTTGTACCATCATTTTCAGTAACTCACAGAATGCCTTCGGGTTGGAATTGCCCACCCAACGAAGGTCTTTGACTTTAAGGGGAGGAAGCTCCGGGATTGGCTCTTCTAATCTTGATTCTAAAACAAAGAGAAGCAAGTATTACTACTAAGTAGCTATATTAATGAGCACAAATATTGAGGATAAATAAAACGTATTCTTTTTAAAAGAAGTTTAAGATTTTGAAATACAAGTAATGATTGTTTCAATAATTAATATTTTTTTAATTAAAATATCCCATAATGTTCACATAAATTCATCTGGATATTTAATTTAATTAGAAAGATTGATTAGAAAATTTTCATTAAATACTTGTTGAAAAATAAAAATACTCTTTGAAAAATGTAAAATGACTTTTATTTTAAAATAAAATTAATTAGCTAAAATGACTAGTAAAAAGAAACAAAAGAAATATTATTAAGGATAAAAAAGTAGAAAAATAAAGTATTGAAATCCTTAGTTATACTGTGTTTAACAATTTTAAGCCCAAATTAAGGATAAAAAACATATCAAGAATATTTTTTTTATTCATTAAAACCCTGGTTTAAATTACATAACAATTTGAAGCAAGACAGATCTACAAGAATAAAAGGGAAAAAAGAGAAACAAATATATACTTATGAAATTCTGCAAAGCGAGGGAAACAAATTATAT
>JAOXNR010035192.1:0-21551 GCA_028571225.1 Parsonsia alboflavescens | reverse complement strand
TATCAGTTGCTAAAAGATAAACAATATCTTTATGAGAATATTTCAGGGATAACCATGAAGATACCAATTCTGAATAGGCAACCAACAAATCTTCACAAATATTAATCAAATTTATATTCTAATAAGAACAACCTGTAATATTCAAAAACCAAAATAATAATAGCCAATAAATAATCGCCAATATAGATCCAACAATTTGGATCCTTTTATTTAATTGAGTCTCAACCTCAGATTTGTAATTCTTGAATGCATTAATTGTTTCATCTTTACTACTAAGAAAGATAACAATATCTCGTGCAATGATCGATAAACCTGAGATCATAAAGGTTTCCTCCTCTTGACAGAGTTCTTTTCATATCACCAATATTAGTATGGATCAAATCCAAAGGTTCAGTAATCCTTTCCTCGGTTGAATTAAAAGGAAGTTTAGCATACTTAGACTCAATGCATACTTGACATTTTTCTTCAGGACAATCAAATTTAGGTACCAAATCCATATTCATAAGCTTCTTTATGGATTTATAATTAACATGTCCTAACTAGCATGCCATAAATAAGATGACTTAATCAAATAAGCAGAAGTAGATGCATTTTCATTAACAGCATTCTTGGTTACAACAGTCATCACATTCATCTTGAAAAGCAGATCACTAAGATAACTTTTTCCTATGAACATCTCGTTCTTAGATAGAACAAACTTATCAGAAACAAAGACTATTTTGAAGCCATTCTTGCTAAGGAGTGAACCGGACATCAAGTTCTTGCAGATGTCGAGCACATGCAACACATTATTCAGGGTCACCAACTTTTCCTCGGTCATCCTCAGAACGACTTTGCCAACTCCTGCCACCTTTAAAGTAGAGGAGTTTCCCATGTACAGTTTTTCTTTATCCCCCACAGGTGACTAAGATGAAAACATCGACCTATTGGCACACACATGGCGTGTTGCTCCGGTATCGACCCACCACTCATCGGGATTGCCAACTAGATTACACTCAAAAAGTATAGCAACTAAGTTGATGTCATCAACTCCACTAGCAATTTCTTCCACCACATTTGCTTGTGTCTTCTTCTGTTTGTTAGCCCTACGGTCTTTGCCTGATGTCCGGGCTTGCCACAGTTTTAACACTTTCCCAGGAACCCTTTTCTAGCCCTAGGTGAAATTTCCTCCCTCTTTCTTGTGCTTCTTATTAGTCTTCTTGGAGCCTTCCTCCACAACATTTGCCTCAGAAGCTTCAAAGTTGCCTTTACTGTCAACTTTCTTATCAGACTTTCGGTTATCTTCCTCAATCCTCAACCTAGTGATCAAGTCCTCAAGAGATAACTCCTTACCTTTGTGGTTGAGATTGCTTGAGATAGCTCTTGAACTCTTTCCAGGAAGGTGTTAACTTCTCAATGAAAGCTACAACTTGAAAGGACTTAATCACTAACATCCCTGCAAAGTGAATGTTATGCATAATCACTTGAAGTTCTTGAACTTGACTGATAACAGTCTAAGATTTCACCATTTTGAAATCAAGAAATCTGCCAACTATGAATTTCTTCATGCCAGCATCCACGGTCTTGTACTTCTTATCCATACATTCCCACACTTCCTTGGCAGTTAACTTGGAACTGTACACATTATACAGTGTATTGTCCAGACCATTGAGGATGTAGTTGCGTGCCAGAAAATCAGAATGCTTCCAAGCATCCATAGCGGCAACATTTTCTTTGTCTAACTCTCCAACTTCTAAAACTGGACACATTTTCTTCAGAAACCTTGTCAAACCCAGTGTCGTAAGATAAAACAACATCTGGTTGTGCCATCCCTTAAAATCAACCCCACTGAATTTTTTTGGCTTTTCTCCTTGCATTAGTACAGTACCGACCGACATCATAGTAGCAACAAGAGTTACCAATGTAGAAGCCATTTTTGTTTACAAAAAACAGAAATACGTAAATTCTTACAAAAAAGTAACAAACTGTCATAAACAAAAATATAGATATATTTAAGACACAATCTTTTTGATAATCATATTTTGAGAACGATTTGTTTCTAATTCCTATTTAACCAGTTTTCTATTGCGTTCCAGCATCACAATTAGAATATTGAAATAATTTTTTTAAAAAAAGTGGCAGTATTCTGAATAATAAACAGTATAAATATTAATAAACAGATAAAATATTGTTATACTGTTAAACATTTAGCAGAATATATATTCTAAATATTAATAAACCAATAAGATACTATTATACTGTTAAATATATAACAGAAAATATATTCTATTATAACAAACAATACTATTATATTCTATGACAATATTATAGTAGATCACAATAAACTGATTATTGTACTTTACCCATTATTTTATGTTTATTTCTAATTTCCTCTTCTGATATCATGTAATGATTAACTAATGCTTTTGTCTACGTTAACATTATGTTATTTCTAAGCTCTTACACAATCACTTTGTATGTTTGCCATTGTGCCCATTTTTTAAGACAAAAACGGAAATTAATATTTAACAATATATTACAACAGAAAAGGACAGTATATTAATATATTAATAGAAAAGAACACAACAGGCCTCGGAAACAATTTTGTAAATACTGTAATTTTTTTCCACTGTATCAGGGTCTTAAATATATATTGTGGCCTTTAATGTTGTTATTTTTTATTTTCCGTCCTATATATTGTGTTGTTTAAACAATTTTGTCTTATGATTGTAAGGTCCCAATAAATGACAGAAACTAGAAAACAATATAATAGAAAAGAAAATATATAACACAAATAGAAGAACTTGTTTACAGATAAATAACTCGAGCCCACTGAATTCACAGAGTGTCCTTAAGACAAAATTGCTCCTACACAACTTACCGGATTACAGGAATAAGAGTCTCCCAGGATAGCACAGGTCTGTCTCTCTAAGTTGGTGCAAAACTTCGAACAGAGACCTACGAACACATTTCTGGAAAATTTCCCAAATTGAAAAAAAGAAAAATGCAGAGAGTTTTTTAGGTTATGTATATCTGTCATAAAGATGCAGAGAGTTTTTATAGAAAATTTTCATGAAATAAAAAAACGTAACTCCTGAAAAACTACTGCAGCGTTTGAGTTTGAAATGAAAAAACATAACTTTTGCAACGTAACTCTTGCCTGAATAGTTCTCATTCATTACTAAAGTAGATTCCAACAGCGAGTGACTTACCTGGTCGTACCAACGGTTGCAACCTATTTCATCAAGAAGATAAAGGAAAGCGCTTTCACACTACCACCCTCTTTTAATAAAATAGGCTTTCTCTTGTAAGGAACTTCTAAACTATCTAAGAGGGCTTTCCCCACTGATTGGAGGTAGCCAAATGAACTAAATGAAGGAAATTTTTGTAGATGCCCAAGTTTAGTGTCCATCATAGATGGCGATGAATTCTACCTCCTACTTTATCTTGTCTATTAAGGTTTTCACCGTTTGGATTAGTTCGGTTTTGCCTATTTTCAAACAGAATCAAATGTTTTAGTTTGAAAAATCTCAAACCAAAACCAAACCATTTAAGATCGGTTTGATAAGGTCAATTTCAAAAAAGTTACATTTAAATTTTTTTTATCATCATTACATATAAAAATTTCACCTATTATAAAAGACAATTCAATTTTATTTTACTTTTACTCAATAAAGATGTCCAATCAAGTGCACTAAATTTTCTTTTTTTTTTTTTTTTTTTGGCCTTTCTGTAATAAAAATTCCAGTTACTACTAAGAAGTGGGATAACAAAGGTTAGTTTTTCGTTTTTTATGAAATGTAGAAGATAAGTAGTGAACTATGCATGATTACCACACAGATAATTCAAGTAATCATCCGAAAGAAAAAAAAAATTCTACATTTTAAGGGAGAAAATAACATCAAACTACATGAATTCAAATGTCAGATAAAAAATAAAAAAAATCAAAGAAACAAAAATTACTCACTAGCATGCAATCACAACATTAATAAACTAATACAAAACATATATATAAAAAATAAAGAAATTCAAATTTATATCATTCCCAAATGTTGTTTGAAGCAAAAAGAGAGGAAAGTAAGAAGAATAGAAAGAGGATAGGAAAATGAGAATAACTGGAAATTATCATATAAGTAAAATAATATATATAATTTATATATAAATTATTGGTTTGGTGTGGTTTGAAAGTATAAAATTATTTCCGAACCAATTTTTCGATTTAAAAAATTTTTCAATTCAAATCTAAAACTCTAAATTTGGTTTGGTTTGGTCAATTGGATCAGTTTTAAGAAATTTTTTAACACCCCTACCTTCTTTGTTGCTTTAGCTTCTAGATTTACACCAACAAAAAGGTAATCCAAATAGGTTTTGAGGTTTTTTAGAACTTAAACCTTCCATTTTTTTAAAGTGAAACAAAGTCCCTTTTTTCATTTTAGAGTTTTGGATCCTTATCCAAATGCACCCAGTATTTGTCGATCCAAAGTACCTTTTGGGCAATTTTAATAATATGATTCAACGTAAGTCAAGAAATCTATACCATGGAATATAGATAAAGTCCATATCAAAAAATTTCAGTAAGGTATTAATAACACATTCCAGAAGGCACTACAGGATCAGAAGCATTGTCTGGCAGTTGGTTTTTCTGGTTTCTGGTGGTAAAACATTTCCGGCGGCTAGAAGCCAACCGTTAAGATTTGCACTGGCAGCTAGTTTTCTGACGTGTGGCTCAAATATCCTGTAAAACCGCCAGTAATTTTCTGGCGGTTTTCTTCCTTTCTTCGGCGGTTTGTCAACTGCCATAAAATGATTGATTTATACAAGTTTTTTTTTTCCCTTTACAATTTGCATAGTTTATTTTTTTAACATTATTCTGAACAGCCAGAATAATACAATTTTAAATAACATTTTTTTTTTTTTGTTGTAGTGAGGTCCAACCAGCTCATGTACAATTAGATGATGCGATTCATGCTCTATTTTTCATATAAATATATAAATATATATATATATATATATTTAAATATATATATATTTATATAAAATACGGTTTCAATAATATTATTTAAGATTTTTCATCGATTTGGTCTCATGAGTTTGGACCAAAATATAGTTCAACCCTTTAAGTTTTTTTCCTATCATAGTGATCACTTATATTTTTATGGGCAGTCATAATGGTCCAAAACATAATTTTTCGGCCTCTCACAACGTGGAACCAGGCATGTACACTACACAAAAGGATAAAATCATTATTTTATCATTAAACGACGTTGTTTTGAAGTTGGGTTAAGAAAATAAAATAAAATAAAAAATTTTCCTTTCTTCTTCTCCGGCGACCTTGCTGTTTTCTTCCAATATCTGGTTACTGTGAATTTGGGCTTGGTTAAGTGAAAGTACAAGTAACAAATAGCCAGGTTTGTTCGATTTTTGTTGTTTTCTTGAAGTTTCTGCAAATTTTTTAAAGCGTTGAAGTCTAAGTGGCTAGTGGGTTGCTCATGGTCCCCTTTTCCTTTTCTTTTCTTGGGGAATATTCATGTCGTCAAAATTATCTCTGGTGCAAGTTCCAGTATTGGGATTTTGTCACTTGGGTATGAATAAGAAATTCTTGAACCTCCTTTTTCTCGTTTTTATATTGAGTTTCACTTGCTTACTCCTGGTTTTGAGTTCCCACTTGAGACACCTTAAAATTTTTGCCAAAGTTCTGTGCTTTGGTTTGTTTTTCAGGTTGTATGTTTCGGCAGGTGTACGCTTTTGTGGGAGAATTTCCAAGATGACTTGAAGAATCAAAAAATCAATCACTGGGTTTAATGGAAATGGAAGCCCATGAATCCATGTGGAAATCAATTCTGTTATTCATTTCTTGTTTGCGGGTTCCTCTGGGGGATGTCGGAAGAAACCAGCAACGTCGTCGGAGAAGACGACTAGAAGATTTTTTTTTTTTTTTTAACCCAACCTCAAAATGACAGAATGATAATTTTACCTTCACGTGCAGTGTACGTGTCCGGTTTCGCCGTGTGAGTAATCCGAAATTTGTGTTTTGGACCATTATGACTACCCGTAAAAACGTGAGAGAGTACTATGACAGAAAAAAAACTTAAAGGGATCAAATTGTTTTTTTATTCAAACTTGTGGAATCAAATCGGCTAAAAGCCATATTATTTATTCAAACATTATTAAAATTGCATCTTTTGTCATATATTCCTTTTATTTAGAATTGAATATCATAAATTGACTTAAATGAATTTTAAGGAAAAATGTTTGTTTTAGTTAATTTTAACCTAACAATGTTATTTTTCTTAATAAAAATTTAATTAAATTAAAAAATGAAACATTCAATTTTGGACAAGTTAAAGTGAAAAATAAATTATTTAATTTCGGTCAAAGGAGTATTATGTATTGGAGGAGTAAAATTTGAACTATGAATCAACTCATGGATCTCAACCTGTGCACACCAACAAAAAACAAAGGAAATAAGATTGGAGTGAGTTTGTGGTCTTGAGGATATATAACTCTTATACTTAAACGAGACGTATTTTAAAAAAGGAGAGAAGATGCTCGCTGGTATTATGTGTGTTTTCGCCGTCTGAGCTCCAAATTAAGTAGAGGCCATGAGTATCAAACAATTTAACCTTGTTCATTATATACTCCTTCCGTATTGAATGTCTTATTTTGATTTAATAAAAAAAATTAAAATATATTTAACGTTTTCAATAGTTACCAATTTATCCATCTCATTAATATAATTAATAGTAGTATCTTTAGGCAAGTGGATATAAGTTCTAAATTTAAGTAGGTTGTTATTGCTACTTTTTATTATTATCATTATTTTAAAAAATGAGACATTCATTTTAGAATGAATTCAAATGAAAATAGAGACATTCAAATTCAAATAGAGATAGTATGAATTTTGGATTCTAGCCAAATATTTGAAACCTTTGTTTACTAATTCAAAATCACTGGATCAAAATTTACTTCCTGTCGTGAGTACATAAAAAGTTGAAGAAAATGAAAAAATTTTTTCTATATAAGAATGATCAGACAAGCCGGCCGCTTGAATGTCGATATGGTACTACTTTTGTCCTTTTCATTTCTGAGAAAATTCTTTTCTGATTGTATATTAATTTCACCATATGCTCCACTATAAATCGTGATAAAAATCAGTCTTTCCTTAGAACTTAAGTATTCGAGCTAGCTAGTACTACTGAACTGTGGAATATGGCTGCCATAAAAGTTCTGATACTAATGGCTCTTGCTGTGATCCTCATTTCAATCGGTTCTGCTTCTGCAAAAAAAGGAGCAGCAACGTTCTATACTGACTTACTCCGTAAGTATTCAATCATTGACCATATTTTAGATTATTATTCGCTTGGCCCTTATTTACAAATCGTTTGAGTTTACTTTTGTGTTCTTAATTATAAGTTTTTATTGATAGTTTTGTAGATATTTTACTCATTTTCTCCAATATTATTTGTTCTCTTCATGAATCATTTTCTACTCTTTATTTTTTAATTATGATGTTTTTTTTCCCATTGGGGCATTTTGGGAAACTAAAAAAAACTTTACTTCACCTTACTATTGACAAAATTACTTTAAATGACTTGTAAATAGGAAACATGGGGAGTATTAATTAATGCTTTTTTCTTATATTTGTATTTTCATTTCAGCCTCAGCCTGTTTTGAAATGAAGAATGAAGGGGTGATGATTGCCGGTGCAAGTGCTAAGCTATATAGGGGAGGAGCTGCATGTGGAAAAATGCTGAGACTGAAGTGCACCGGAGCTACAGAAGATGGTGTACAAGATCCTTGCCGAGGAATGCCGAGCATTTCGGTCAAAATAGTTGATTTTTATCCTGGTTGCCGCGGAATCTCCATTGATCTCTCTCGACAAGCTTTTGCAAAGATTGCAGACCCTGATGCTGGGAGAATCAATATCGAATTTGATCGGTGCGTTTCTATTCCCATTTTGATCACTGATCTGTAATCAAAAGTCTTATTTTTCTAAAATAGTTCTAATTTACTAATAAATGCATTATCATATTAAAAATTAATTAAATCAATTTTTTTTTTAAAAAAAAATTATAAAATCAAAATAGAGTATTCAAAGATGAACGCATAGATGCAGGGAGTATTTTACGATTTTGATGGGGATCAGAGTCGGCAAGTTCCTATTCTTGCTAGTTGTTTTTCCATGCTTACTAATTAATTTTGTTTGCAGGGTATAATTAAAGTACATGGTGAGGTGATGATGACGGGCTAAAATGATGATGGAGAGATGATTGAAACAAGTGATTATAGAATATCGTCATAAGCAATATTCGCAGTTTTTATGTCGACCATTTAATTTCATTTCTGCATGTCATTTACTTAATCAATTATATATGTTTGATAATTTAGTGAAGAATCCATTAATGGTCGAAAAGTCATGAAATGTGTTGTGCCATCTGATCTTCCACTTAACTGGAATTAATACGTAGATACAGAAGTCTTCTATTTCTAGGACTTGCAAAAATCAGAAATTGAATTAAGCTAGAGAACTAACATGGACGATACAGAGCAATTATATCACTAATTAAGTCAGAACCAAAGTATAAAATTATTAAAAGACTACTCTTTTGTCTGGAATTTAATGTTCCTATTTTCTATTTTGAGTTGTTCAGAAACAAATGTCTTATTTTTCTAAAGTACATGGTTAAAATTTTATTAATAAAATTTATATGGTTAAAGTTTAAAATAAACTAAATCGACTAATTTTTAAAAAATTTATATAAATTAAAATGTGATCTTTAATTTCAAGCGGAGGATAACATTAACTATCATCTCTCCTTAAGATGGGAGCGAATGTAGGTTTTGACTCCCTGCATATGCTAATGAAGAGCCAGTAGAAATTATCCATCTGTAGGGATATGATCATGAACTTTGTTGTTTGATCTCCATAACATCCTTCTATATATATATGACAATTAAAACTATATATACACACACATATATATATATGACAATTAAAACTATATATACACACACATATATATATATATACATATATATATATATATATGTATATATAAAAGCCCGATGTTGTACCTCAAATTATTTAAGTATAATCCTAGACCAACATACACCGACAATCTATTTTAATCTCATGAAAGGGAGCCAAAGATAAAACGATTTTAGAATCAGACTCTATCTTCTTAGTTTTTTTTCACTCCTAATAAGGAACCACATGCACTGTTTTTTAAATTAGACCAGATCGACCATTGGAACGGTCAAATCTTGAACCGATTATCAAACATATTTAAATGGAGGTATTGGACCATTTTTCTTAAAAACCATTCTCTAAATGCAAATTCAGAATGAACCGATAAATCAATTGATTTTGCAAAAAACACAAATTGGTTCCATATTAGTCCAAATTTCAACAAAAAATTTTTTATATATTTTATTATAACATCATTTTTCAATCAAACTGTAAATTTATTTATTTTTAAAATGAAAATTTTTACTAGAAATAAACAAATAAATTATTATCGAAATTTTTTATTTTAATAATATTTATTTTTTATTTAATGAAAGTTGTATTATTTTAATAATATTTATTTATTATTATTCTATGTTAATAAATAAATAAAATATCTTATCATCACTAGATTTACCGACACAAAAAAATATCATATTTAAATCACTTTGAAATAGTACTTTTAATTATTTATCAATATCATACTTATAAATTTGACTTGTATATTCTTGTATTATAAAATTAATAGACCTTATATTGTTAATAAAAAATATAATCTATAAAAAATATAATTTTTATTTTTATTATAATGTTATAGATTGAATTACAGTTAAATTGCAATTGAACCATTGAATTGTGAACAGTAAATTCAGTTTAATATTCGATCCAATTTTTAAAACTTGATGTATTGTTTATTTTTCCTTGTGCCATATTAATTTTGAAGTGTGATTTGAAGAGTCAATTTTGGCTAAAAAGTAAGGCCAACAACTAAATGTCTTAATTTGATTTACACGAATTTTAATAAAAAATTTGACTTAATTCATTAACACATTACATTTTCAATTTTCTTAATAAAATTTTTAAATAAGATATTTAATTCTAAACAATCCAAAATAAAATACGAGATACTCATTTTCGAATGTTAATTTATTGTAGCCCCCACACGTAATTAAGCGGAAGATTGTGTCATAAAGTTGATCGATGTTGACTTTAGTCGTTCAATTGGTCGTCTCGGGGACCTTTTGTAAGAATCATAGCGACTAAGTCAATCCCTTCCAATATGAATTATGAATTGTCCGTCGACTGATTGTTATGAAGAATTAAAATTACCAATCAGAAATGGAAAAGTAACACAACAGTTCTCATTTGTGGGAAACTTCCACCAACGTAAATTAGGTCTGCCACTAACTTAAATTAGGTCTCCAATAATTATTTTAAATGATAGTCTTGATATTGAATCCTGTTCTTATCCTTTTTTCTTTATTTTTTGTAATCTAAATCGCTGAAATTGAAATTAATTAGATTATTAAAGTTGATCGATGTTGACTTTAGTCGTTCAATTGGTCGTCTAGGGGACCTTATGTAAGAATCATAGCGACAAAAATCAATCCCTTCCCTGATATGAATTATGAATTGTCCGTCGACTGATTGTTAGGAAGAATTAAAATTACCAATCAGAAATGGAAAAGTAACACAACAGTTCCATTGCACCGTGTTTCATGGGGGGCCTCCCTTATTTGTTGGGAACTTCCACTGACGTAAATTTTGGTCTCCAATTATTATTTTAAATGACCGTCCTCATATTGGATCCTCTTCTTATCCTTTTATATATATATATATAATCTAACTACCTGAAATTGAAATTAATTACGTTATTATAGATTGTGGGTCGATCCGCTTACACATTACAAACCTCTAGTCTCGATCCACGGATATGATAATGGATCATCTTCCCGGCTTTCTAGTTCTTCTTCTGATCTTCGGGTCATCTTTCTTTACAGGTAACTTCAAATATTTTTTATGTTCTTCGATTCTTCCTTGGGCTTCTTTTCATGATTTTCTGGTATTGAGCAAATCAACAAACAGATAACGTGCAGTCCACCGAATTCACCGTAGTCAACCTGTGCCGGAGCACTATATGGCCAGCATTGTCAACCACAAACGGGGGCCCTTTAGTTTCCCCTACAGGCTTTGTTCTCAAGAGTAACGAATCCAGCACTCTGTCAGTACCGAAACCTTGGACAGGCCGATTTTGGGCCCGAACCGACTGCTCTACCAACACTTTCAGTGGCTACTTTTCATGCGTCACAGGAAACTGCGGCTCCGGCAAGTTAGAATGCAACAGAACATACAGCGTTCCTCCTAACACCTTGGTGGAAGTATCTTTAAATCAGGACAAGGACATTTATGACGTCAGTGTCGCGGAAGGGTTTAACTTGCCCGTCATGATAGTGCCTCAAGGCAGTAAAATCGGCGGCCGATCATGTAGCTCTACAAGTTGCTTAGCCAACTTGAACGCCGCATGTCCTCGGGAGCTGGTGGTGGTGGACGGAAAGAATGGGACCGTAGGATGTATGAGCGCATGCGACGCTTTTCGAACTGAGGTGCACTGCTGCTCCGGTCTCAAGTGTCAGGCGACACTGTTCTCTGAATTTTTCAAGAAAGCTTGCCCACAGGCTTATAGCTATGCTGAAGATTACGCCACCAGCGCTTTCACTTGTCCATCGGCCGATAATTACTCCATCATCTTCTGCCCGGCTGGGTCTGAGACCAGGTGAGTTTACAGTTAATTAAATTGTTCTTATTTTTAATCACAAAATTCTAATGTGGACCTAAACTATGTCTCCACTCCACACATAAATCCCAAGTTAAAGATATTATTTAATTTTCTTATTACACATGACATAATACTTTGTAAAAAAAAAATTGTGCTGAATCACATAATCCTTTAGATCGGATCCATAATAAAATTTTCCTTTTTAATCACTTCTTTTTAATACTCCCTTCGTCTCTTTTTATAAAGCCTTTGCAACCCTTTTAATCTAGTGGTGATAAGATTTTTTTTTTTTACCTTATTAATATAGAATAATAAATAAATATTATTAAATTAAATAATTTTGATAATAATTTATTTCATCGATAATAATCTCGATAAAAGGGTATTTTATTTACTTATTAATATGGAATAAGGATATTTTCTCACTAGTTAAAAGGGTATTTGTTTTCTTAATATCTTTCCATTGTTGGGAAGATTCCAAAGTGTACCCATTCCATCAATTATTGCAATGGTCATCCTCATCATCGGAGTATCTAGCGGGTGACATTCCCCTCTCACGATGGTGGCAGACTCTTCAATGACCCCCTCTAGTCGTCGATTCATCTATGGAGCCCAAAGATTTTGATTTTTGGGTGATCCGAAAGCATTGTGGAGAACCACGATGGAGAGGACAAAGATGCAGCACAAGAATCCCTAAAATTTGGAATCTGGAACCAAAATCTTAGATTCTAATTTATCGGATTTGGATCTAAAGAGATTAGCAAACATATAAACTTTCCCATTCTTCTTCTTGCGGCAAGAGTCTGTGATGGAACAAACAAAAACCCAATTCAACCGAAGAACCCATGCATTCCATTAGAAAAACCTTCCTCCTAGTTCAAAGCTTAATCGAAATCTACAACCAAAGAGTTAAAGAGATTTCTGGAGGAGAGAGGATTGAAAACTTTGAAAAGAGGGGAAGTTGGGAAGGAAAAAAGATGAAGGGAGAGAGAATAGGATTGAGGGGTAATATGGGAAATTTGTGATAAAATATCTCTCAAATTCTACAAAACGACTTATAAAGTGGGACAAGGCAATAATCCTTTAACACCTTATAAAAAGGGACGGAGGGAGTATTATACAAGGATATAATAAATGTCATTAATTAGATCTTACTAATTAGGGAGCGTGGATATGGGGCTGGTTGATATTTAAGATATCAGTCTCAAAAATGCATGGACCCAATAGAGATAGGGTAAGCATCTGGAGAGAATATGACACGGTATTTAGCAGAGATAAGAGTTAAATTGAATTCTTGAAAGGTATACTTTGATATTCTATAATATTTTCTCTATTATCATCTACATTACTAATAATAAATAGAGACACCTAAATAATAAAACCCCTAAGAAAATATATGATATAAGTACTCCTTTACGTGTCTATTCAAGGAGAAAAAAACAAATAGTCCAAAAGCAGTTTAACTTGAACATTTTACTTGGACTTGAAGACCAAGTCTTTTCAACCTGAAGAAGAGGAATTGAAGCACCTTTTTAGGTGCTGAACATGGGTTTCTGTTAGGGTTTATGTTCCCTACATTTCAGTAATTCATTCTTGTATTTTAGTTTTTCAGTTAGAGTTAATAAGCATAATACCTAGTATATTTATTGCTAGGGACATTTGAAGTTCATTGAAGAAGTTTCTTATCTAGAGAAAAGTAATTCTCAAATTGGACAACCATTTTCAGCAAATAAAACTGTTATTCCCTTTTACTTTTCAAACTCACTTGCCTATTTTCCTGTTTCTATCATTTGGTATCAGAGCAGATTGATTCAAGATGGTGAATACCCAAAACTCATCATCGAACCCAACACCAACCAATCAGACTATTCCTACCACATTATCAAGCCCAATTATTCAGCAAATGGCAATCATCACTTCTAAATTGGAGACAATGGATATGCTAGCTGCTAATGTAGCAGCATTAGAAGCACAACATAGCAAAGCTCTTTCTTCTGCATCCAACATGGCAAATAGAGGAAAGGGACATGCTGCTGAAACCGGTGATCATTGTCATAGCTAGCCTGAGGGTGTAGAAGATGAAAATGAGTAGCCATGGTGGCGGCGCATTCCAAATCAATCACCTCATCCAAAAATTGAGTTTCCAAAATATGATGGTGGAGATCCAAGGGGCTGGATCTTAAAAGCGGAGAAGTATTTCCGCTATTATCAAACCTCGGAGGATCTCAAGGTAGACCTAGCAACCATGTCTTCCGAAGAGAATACTCTAGATCTGTTTTCTTGGCTCAACAATGAATGGGCAATTATTTATTTCGAAGAGTTGGTAAAAGCCTTGCAGGAACATTACAACCCAGTTCGTAAAAGCTTTGCAGGAACTTTACGACCCAATACAGTCCAAGAATACAGACAAGAGTTTGCTCGATGCTCAGTAAGATTCATAAATTGACCTGATCATTGCTTGTTAGGTGTCTTTCTCAACAGGCTTGAAGCTGATTTAAAGACGGATGTAAGGATCCATAAGCCCCACACTATTTATAATGCCATGATTCTAGCTTTGGAGTTTGAATCTAAGTTAGGCCCAACTAGCATAAACAATTGGTCAGCCCCAAACAAGCCCAACTTTGCAAATCAAATCACTCGAAATAAAAGGCCAGGGCGCAACTACAACAGCTACAAACCACAACCCACTTGTAGTACAGCAAAAGCCTTGGGATGCAGATCGCCAAGCTCAAATTGCTTGAGATCTTTGTTTTCGTTGCAACGAGAAGTATGGTCGGGGCCACTGCTACAAAACAAGAACTTTAGCCATCATGGATGTGGATCAGGAAGAAGAAGATGCTGACCATGAAGAAGTGGAGAATACTCTACAATCAGAATTTGCAACTATAAGTTTCCATGCCATTCTTGGTAGGCAAACAACAACTACTACGAAGTTAAGAGGTATGATTGGAAACAAAGAAGTTCTCATCTTTGTTGGCAGTGGATCCACACACAATTTCATGTCAAAACCTCTTTTCAAATAATTGAATCTTGCACTGCAAATTGTAACTTCTTTCGAAGTCCAAATCAGCAATGGAGATATCATTCGCTACAATAGTATCTGCGGGAATGTCAACGTACAGCTCTCAAGACTCAAAATTACTCGAAACTTTTACCCCTTTTCCATTGGAGAGGTAGATTCGGTCTTGGGAATTCAGTGGTTAGCCTCTCTCAACATGGTACAAGCCAATTGGTATGAAATGTTCCTAATTTTCAACATCAATGGTCAAAAATTCAAAATGCAAGGAGTCCCGTAAAAGACACAAACCCCAACAATGTTTCAATATTTTTCCACTGAAGCT
This sequence comes from Parsonsia alboflavescens, assembly GCA_028571225.1. Lineage (NCBI taxonomy): Eukaryota > Viridiplantae > Streptophyta > Magnoliopsida > Gentianales > Apocynaceae > Parsonsia > Parsonsia alboflavescens. The sequence goes on along the minus strand of JAOXNR010035192.1, from coordinate 6,448 downwards.
ATCCATACAACACCTAATCTCTCAATCAAGGAGATACTTTCTGATTTTTCGTCCGTTTTCCAAGAACCTAGGACTCTACCCCTTTTCTGAAATCATGTCCATTCAATTCTCCTTCTCCAAACACACAACCCCCAAACATTAGGCCAAATTGTTACCCCTTTGCACAAAACCTGAAATTGAAAATCAAGTGGCTGAGCTTCAAAAAAAGGATTCATAAGGCCTAGCTCAAGATCATTTGCAAGTCCAATACTAATAGTCAAGAAAAATGACAATACTTGGAGAATGTGTGTGGATTATCGAGCTTTAAACAAACTCACAATACCTGATAAATTTCCAATTCTAAATATTGATGAATTAATGGATGAGTTGCATTGGGCAAAAATAGTCTCCAAAATTGATCTCCGATCAGGTTATCTCCAAATTCAAGTTCACCCGGAGGATATCCATAACACAGCTTTCAGAACCCATTCAGGTCATTATGAATTTCTGGTTATGCCCTTTGGGTTGACGAATGCTCCTTCCACTTTTCAAGCCTTATCTTCACAAGTTCATCTTGGTGTTTTTCGATGAGATACTAATTTACAGTTGAAATGAGAAACAACACTTTTAGCACTTGCATTTGGTTCTACAATCGCTTCAGGATCATCAATTCTTTGTCAAAGATTCAAAATGCCCGTTTGGACAGTCACAAATTAACTTTCTTAACCATGTTGGCCAAGGAGTGCAGGTAGACTAAGATAAAATTCAAGTTGTACAGTCATGGCCATATCCTTCAAATGTTAAGGAACTCTGTAGGTTTTTGTACTTACTGGTTACCATCATAGATTTGTGCATATGGGTTGATTGCATGCCCACTCACTGATCTCACCAAGAAAAGCGCATTCGAGTGGTCATTAATAGCTGAAGCAGCTTTCAAAAAACTAAAGCAGGCTCTAACATCAATCCCCGTTCTGCGTTTACCAGATCTTTCACAACCTTTCACTATGGAAAGTGGCGCTTCTTCAACAGGTGTTAGAGTAATTCTTCTCCAGCAAGGCCACCCCGTGGCCTACTTCCTTTTCTAGTCGATTAAAATTCGCCTATGATAGGGAGTTGCTGGTTGTGGTTCTTGCTCTACAGAAATGGAAACTTTATTTATTGGGCCAACATTTCTTCATTAAAACAGACCACTACACACTCAAGTATCTTCTTGAACAGCTTATCACTACCCCTGAGCAGCGAAGGTTGCTGATGAAGCTCTTGCCTTATCATTTTTCAATTGTGTATCAAGTTGGAAAAGAAAATGTTGGAGTTGATGCTCTTTCTCGCAAGCCCCAACAGGTTGATTTTTTGGCTTTAATCTCACTTTTCAGTCTTAACTTAGTAGATTTACCAAAAGCACTCTCCATGGACCCTTATACCAAAAACATCCTAGACACTTTAGCGATAGATTCTAGCTCCTACCTAGATTTTTCTATTTAAGGTCAGAAACTTTATTTTAAAAGTTAGTTGATTGTTCCAGCAAATGAAGCGCTTAGCATCAAACTTTTTTTTAAAGCACACAATACACCTGCAGCTGGTCATGAAGGTCACCTAAAGACTCTTAAATGTCTTTCGAACAACTTCTTTTGGCCTGGTCTCGAGTGGGATGTAAAGGTTTATTTGCATAATTATTTATAATGTCAACAAAACAAGTACTAAAAATTGTCATTAGCAGGGTTACTCCAACCCCTTCCTATTCCTAATCTCGTTTGTGAGGATCTATCACATGACTTTATTGTGGAGCTTCCAAAATCCAACCACTTTGATACTATGTTAGTGGTGGTGGACCATTTGAGTAAATATGCTCATTTCATTCCACTTACACACCCATTTTCTGCTAAGATTGTAACTGAATGTTTTTGTTGGGAGATTATTCATCTTCATGGCATCCCAATATCTATTATTTCTGATAAAGATGCCATCTTTTTGAGCAATTTTTGGCAGCAATTATTCATGGTTTGCAAAACTAAGCTTAAGATGAGTCCCAACTATCATCCACAGACAAACGGCCAAACTGAGGTGGTGAATCGGTATCTCGAAACCTATCTTCGTTGCTTTGTTCATGAGCAAGCAAAAGCATGCAGCTCTTTTCTGCATTGTTTTGAATATTCGTACAACACTAGCTTCCATACTACTACTAACAGCACTCCATTCAATATTGTGTATGGCAGAGACCTTCCACCTCATTATCCATACACTCCCAGAGAAACTCTTATTGTGGATTTGGAGCATCACCTGATCCAGCTAGAAGATATGTTGCGTATACTAAAAGATAACTTACTCAAAGCTTAGACTTGCATGAAAGTCCAAGCTGATTCGAAAAGGAGTGACTTATCCTTCAATGTTGGTGATGCTGTTTTCTTAACAATTCGACCTTACCAAAAAAAATCGCTAACCAAGAGGAGACATGAGAAGCTATCCCTAAGTTTCTTCAGTCCATACAAAATCCTCGAAAGGTGGGCAGCGGGGCATATGAGTTGGAGTTTCCTACCAACTCTTGAATCCATCCTATTTTCCACTTGTCCTTGCTCCGTCCAGTTCGAGGTCAGCTTAGTCCAGCTACTATTCTCACACTTCCCATCTCCATCGATTGGGAGCTCCTTATACAACCAACTCAAATTTTATCCCATCACTGGGTTAAGGAAGCTGGCATTCCTACTCTTGAGTTGTTGGTGGAGTGGAAAGATCGTCCTATTGAAGAAGCAACTTGGGAAGATTGCAACCTGTTAGGTTGTCAGTTTCTCGCTTTTCACCTTGAGGACAAGTTGAATTTCCAGGAGGGAAGAATTGATACAAGTACTCCTTTACGTGTCTATGCAAGAAGGAAAAAACAAACAGTCCAAGAGCAGTTTAACCTGAACTTTTTACTTGGTCTTGAAGACCAAGTCTTTTCAACCTAAAGAAGAGGAACTGAAGCACCTTTGTAGATGCTGAACTTGGGTTTCTGTTAGGGTTTATGTTCAACACATTTCAGTAATTCTTTCCTGCATTTTAGTTTTTTAGTTAAAGTTAATAAGTATAAATATACCTAGTATATTTATTGTTAGGGACATCTAAAGTTGATTAAAGAAGTTTGTTATCTGGAGAAAAGTCCCGCTCGAATCAGACAACCATTTTCAACAAATTTTATTCCTTTTTACTTTTCAAACTCACTTTCCTATTTTTCTGCTTCTATCAATATACTCTCTTCATCACTAAATATAAGTCACTAGCCATCGTTTTGTAAAAATTAATACAACTTCTTTTTTTTCCTAAAATGCTTTCTAATCACCCTTTTAGTATATTATTAGAGGGGTATTATAAAAAAAAAAATTTTAAAAAAAAACATCTTCAAATATCTAATTAACTAACAACAATGACTTATAAATAGTGACAAGAAAAGTTAGTTAAAATGACTTATATTTAGTAACGGAGAGAGCACTAAACTCAAGGGATAGTTGTTCTTTACCGGATAATATATTTTATTATCATCAGTGGTGTAGCAAATAATGTAGAAGATGTGATAAAATATTCCGTAACCTATTCTGGACCTATAACAGGTTCTGGATATTTTAGTCCACCTTCTACACCATTCAATAAAATAATATATATTATCCGATTTACATATATCTTTTTAAAGTTTTATTAATAAACTATATCTACAAAAACATATATGTATATTTATCATTGATAGTGTACAAGAAGGACCAGAAGATTCGGAACCCCCATAAAATACTGGCTTGGGATATTCTACCGCATCTTCTACACTACTAAATAAAATAATATTTATTACCAAATAAAGATAAAGTACCTCTAGGGTTTAGTATATCCTTTTAGAATTTTATTAATAAAATATATCCGCAAAAACATACATATATTAGTGATGTAAAAAAATGGGTAAAAAATGTGATAGAAGATCCGAAGCCATAACGGAAGTACTTCTTTTGTTCCGGATTAAATGTCTTTATTTCTCTTTTAATTTGTCCAGAATTGAACGTGTCATCTCTTATATAAAATCACATTAACAATTTCTTATATTTACATTTACTTGCATAATATCCTCACCACTAATTACTTTAATAAATAGGATAAATTAGTAATTTTATGAAAATCAAATATATGTTTTAATTTTTAATAAATATTTATTGGAAACTCAATTTTAAACAAATGAAATATTAAATTTTGGCCTATTTAAAAATTTTAAGACAGGATAGTGGACCAATTAAATCATCTGCCATAATGAAATAAAATATTGAATTCATCGCGCACTTAATTGTGTTAAATGATCGCTCTATATGATCTTTTTGGAAAGGTGGCCTAGCAAAAATGTATCTTATACTCCCTTTGTCACTATTATTGTCACTCTTCGAACCTGGAGTAGGCCTGTGTTCAAAATTTGAGCTTGAAAACATAAGACGACAGAACTTGTAAAGTTGCTTTCACGAATTCTAAGTCTCTAATATTAAAGATTTAAACCAAAATAACTAAATAATTTAAATAAAATATTTCAAAAAATATCCTCATTCATAAAGAAAATATTTCCTCGAAGATAACAAACCAAGATTACAAATATGTCTATAATAAACTTCAAATCCTATCTTAACAAATATCAAGGCATCCTTAACTAATTCCACACCTACTCTTTGAAACACTAGTCCTCAAAGATTCTAGAAATCTGCACTAGCAAAATTTGAAAAAAAAGAGTTAAAAACCCAATGAATATTAGGTACATTCTGTTTTAAAATATATTCTAAAAAAATCAGAGAAAAACATTTTTCGAATATAATAAATCAAAATAATGAATAATTATCCCAATCAGAAAACTTTCAGAATCATAAATCAGAACAATGAACAATTATCCAAATTAAAAAACTTTCACAAATCAAAATGTCTTAGATCTCGACTCAAGCAAATATACAGACTTATTGGTCAGGTAACTAAATTCAACCCCAACTGTTTATCAGACTAGTATAGCTAGACAAACAAAAAATTATGAGCTTTTTGACCATGCTCGATGGGTTTAGACAGAATTAAACGAATCATGTTGCCCCAACAAACTAAATGTAACTCGAGCCTTAAACTAAAATATATTCTTTCAAATCAGATATTTCGTGTTCAAATTCCTTTGAAAACCTTTAGAAAATTTGATGAATATTTGAAATCTTCAAAAAATAACAATTCTATAAAAACAATTAAATGAGGATCAAAATCAGATCATGTATTTGTGAAATGTTATATAATATAAGTATTTATTTCAGAAAGAAGAGTAACCTAATACTCACCTTGTCAATTGTCATATTTGAATCTCATAAAATTCAATTCCCAAAATTCAACTAAATCTCAACTAAATAAAAAATAAACCCCTAATTAGAAAAAGAAGATCAAGATTCAATATTTACTATAATTATTGACTAATAATCTTATCCCTGCAGTGCAATTTTGACATATCTAAGACATTGTCTCTTAGGATTCTGTTGGAAGTTGTCTCCGCTTTTTTCCACAAATAAAACAAAACTAATTTCTCAAACTCTAAAGATTATAATTACTTATATATACCAAATAAGGGTTTCAACTAACTAATCTCCCAATTGGATCCAAAAATGACCTTATTAATTTGAACTTAAAAATGAAGCCCATCATCTTGGGGTGAGTTATCACAATTATAAGTCGCTAATCGCCATTTTTTCAAAATTAAGGTATTTTTTTTCTATACAATGCTCGTGTTTATGATTTTAATCAAATTAACAACATTAATTAGGTGAAAGAAAGAGACAAGGGTATTATAGGAAAAAATCTGTAAAATACTTAATAAACCAACACCAATGACTTATGTTTAGTAATAAGGAAAATTAGTTTGAATGACTTATAAATAATGAGGGGAGTACTCTTTAAGGGCGTTTTGGCTTGTACGTAATATGTTGCTTCTTGAAATTGATTAAATAATTTCTTGTATATTTTTAATGGTAATTTCATGAAAGTGTAATTTAGTTTAGTTATTCTAAATTTTGGCTATAATGATAAGTTTTTTAAAAAATATCCAAGAAGGTACTTTTTTGGACAATTGTACCTTGCAAAAAGGAGCATTATACAAAATAACCCACATATTTATAAATGCATGCGTTCTTTGTTTTAAGCATATGAGATATTAGTTGTAAATATATTAGTTGTTTCACAATGGAGGGGAGTTTGGTAGTTATGCAAAGGGCAATTGAGTAAAACAATATGTTAAGATGGACTTATTTTGTTAAAATTAAAAGATTGACCCTTTTTTTTTTTTTTTGTACATCATATCCAAAATAGATCATTTTCTACAATTTCAGGTCTTTTCTTTTTATATCTAGTGGTGTTTTCTATTTTTACTGTCAACTCACATTCTTTTTTAAAAAAATATATTAAATTTGATCAAGGACCTCTAAAGTTTAGTCTATTCTTTTGGAGTTTAGTGTAT
>JAOXNR010035161.1:0-21559 GCA_028571225.1 Parsonsia alboflavescens | reverse complement strand
AAAACAGTATCATAACATGCTAGTATAGTCAAGAATAATGATTTCATAAATCAAAGAACTAATTTACTTAATTATATTAAGCAATAAATGATTTCTTTCCAGAATTGATATACTTAATTTGGCTATTTTATCACAAAACCAATACTGGATGAAAGAGCTCGACGAGACTGAGAGAATGACACTAAAAGCAACCCAAAACTCACCTACACGCGCCCACACGCTCTGGTCAAAGGTGGTCTATTTTATTTTATTTTTTTGAAATTAGGTCGGTCAAATCGGGTCATACCCGAATCAGAATCTGGACCCGAAAACCGAATCGAAAACCTGAATCCGGATCCAAACCGGAATTCGACCCAAACCCACAAAATCGAACCGAGAACCTAAACCTGATCTGAACCTGCATCCGACCCGAATATAAAACCCGAACCTGAACCCAAACCCGATCTAAGTCCCTATTCGAATCGGAATCCGTTTCGTTGATGATGCCAGCAAGATCAGGGCTGATGTCATCATCTCAAAAATCCTGCTGCCACCTTCATGCAGGCGCCTCGGGTGCCGGCGCGTGCGGCAGCTTCGGGAGGTCGGCTGGCCACCATCGAACTCCTCTCGTTGAGATCTTTCATAATATGTGATCAAAACAATGATTTACCAACAAAACTAGTACCCCATTCATTTATGCAAAGGCTCTAATATCGAATGTTAGACTGAAATTTAAGGCCTTAATCCCCTAGATCGATGCATAAATGAAATAGGGACATACCTGATGTCGATTCCATGTGAAGATCTTGAAGCGGAAGCACAGATCTAGATTGCTGGAGGCTTTCTTCCTTTTGAACCCTCTGTATGCCTTTTCTTTCGGGCAGATAAGAGACCAGAGAATTTTCTTACGTTCAATACGTTATGTTTTTCTTCTCAGACTCATGAAGGCTATCCAAACTTTAATAGTCTGGATCATCATCGGGCCAAAGTGAGGAGACCCAACATTTAAAGTCCGAGCCCGGTTCACTCATCACAGATTAGGCCCGTCAGTCCACACTATTCCAGTCCATATTCACAGATTAAAAGCCCTAAAACCTCACTTAATTAACTAGTCTTTAAGATTAATTAATCTAGCCCACTGAACGGGATTAATTGGAATAAACCCCAACATATATACTTTACTATGGCTTCCTTTTTTATCTATTAATAAATTAAGTACACACCAATAATGCTTCAAGAATGTAAGTCGTTGTGATTTGGGCAAAAAGTCTTCACACTGCAGAATGAGCTTGCCTACATAATTTTGTTTTAACAACATTTGACATTAATTTTTTTTTTATTTTTTTCCTAATTCTAATAGAAATTAATCAGGATATGAGTTTAGGATTTTCTTCCAAGTCTGGATGGTGTTATACTTGACTTTTAATTTTAGTCGGCCTGATCTCCCGATTTCCCATTATAAACCGCTTCTGGAGGCTGAATATATATATATATATATATATATATATATATATATTTATAGCAATACTTATGTGTGCTACTGACGGAAAAAATAATGACAATCTTCTGCGATGTCGGTTTTTTTTAATCTGTATACCTCACAGTGCCTCGACTTTCTCTTTACAGATTGAAAAAACTGTGTCACAGAAGATTGCCGCTACTTTTTCCGTCAGTAGCACACGAATTTGTGTGCTACATAGCATACAGAAATATTCCTATATAAATATATATATATATTACTAAAAAATGCTATTAAATGTACTCGATCCATAGCATTATCCCATAAAAAGTAAATGTTATAGGGTACATTTTATTCACAATTTTTTAAATACCCATGTATATTCCGTAATGTAGCATATAGCATTTTTCTATAAAACTTGTATATCGGGTTGCACTATATATATGTATTCACATAGCCATTGTGAACAAACACATGTGCATGCTATAGTATTCACCAATTTATATATATTTATAAAGTCTCTAACAATAACAGTTATGTCAATTGTTCCTTTTTTAAAAAAAGAAAAAATAAATTCTTTTATGAAATTTTATTTTTTATAGATATATTTTATAAACTAAACCCTAAAAATGTAGCTAAACCCTAGGATACTTTATCAAAATTTAATTTATTTTTTCTATAAAAAAAAAGCTGACTTAACTGTTCATAGTTAGAGACTTAACATGAACCCTATATAAGGTGCGTTCCGTAGCACTTCGTATATATAAATTGGAGATACCTAGAGCAATCTCGTAATATTTTCTACATGCATGCAGCTTTACACCTTCTAAAAAACATTCAAGTTCAAGCTATTATAGGCCCTGTTTCATCAATGCAAGCTGATTTCATAATTGATCTCAGAGAAAAAGCTAATGTTCCAGTAATATCATTCTCTGCAACAAGTCCTCTATCTTCAATTCGAAGTTCATATTTCATTCGTTCAACTCAGAATGACTCATCCCAAGTGGCTGTCGTAAGCTCAATTGTTAACGCTTTTGGATGGAGGCAAGTTGTGCTTATTTATGTTGACAATGAATTCGGAGAGGGCATTATTCCCTTCTTGACTAATGCCTTGGATGAGGTCAATGTCCGTGTCCCTTATCGAAGTGTTATTCCTCCTTCAACCACTGATGACCAAATTGATGCAGAGCTCTACAAGTTGATGACAATGCAAACCAGGGTCTTTGTTGGTCATATGTTACCTGATCTTGGATCTTGTCTTTTTACTAAAGCAAAATACCTTGGAATGATGAGCGAGGGATATGCATGGATCATTATTGATGCCATGGCAAATGAATTGAATTTAGTCAATCCCTCTTCAATTGATTCCATGCAAGGAGTAATAGGTGTGAAGCCTTATGCTCCCCAAACTAAAGAGCTAGAAAACTTCACGAGTAGGTGGAAATTGAAGTTTGAAAAAGATAATCCAACAATACATGATCCTCAACTGAATGTATTTAGATTATGGGCATATGATTCAGCTACAACACAGGCAATGGCCATCAAGAAAGCAGGGGCATCGAATCTTGGTCTTCAGAAGTCAAAATTTTCAAGAAACTCTATTGATCTTGAAACTGTTGGAGTTTCTATCAATGGTCCAAGGCTTTTGCAAGAGATTTTGAACAGCACATTTCAAGGGCTCAGTGGAGACTTTAAAATTGTGGATGGACAACTTTAGTCCCCAACTTATCAAATAGTAAATGTGATTGGTACTAGAGCAAAACCCGTTGGATTTTGGACTACAAAAAAGGGATTTTTTAGTCAACTAAATGCGAAAATAAGATAGAATATTCCTCTGGAAAAGCTAACCTTGGAACCATCATATGGAAAGGTTTTACATCCATTGCTCCTAAAGGGTGGATAGTACCAACAAATGGTGTAAAGCTAATGGTATTAGTTCCCTTTAAAGAAGGTTTCAGTGAATTCATAAAAGTTTCAAGAGATGCATTAACCAACACAAAAAAGGTAATTGGATATTGTGTTGATGTTTTTTATGAAGTTCATTACCTTATGTTGTCCAGTATGAATACGTCCCATTCTTAACTTCGGATGGCAAAAGTGCTGGAACTTATAATGACTTAGTCTACCAAGTTCATTTAGGGGTAATCTTTCTTTCTCTTTTCCTTTTAACAAAACATATTTTAAAAGAAAATTTTCTTCTTTAATTCTGAGCAACATTTAATTCTGATATTGTTCATTGACCAGAACTATGATGCTAGTGTTGGAGATATTACCATTGTTGCAAATAAATCACAATACGTGGACTTCAGTTTGCCATTCTCTGAGTCTGGGGTTTCAATGGTTGTTCCTATTGAAGACAACAGAAGTAAAAAGGCATGGGGTTTTTTGAAACCTTTAACATGGGATCTTTGGCTCACAAGCTTCCTTTTTTCGTGTATATCAATGTTCCTATTTGGATTCTTGAACATCGCATAAATGAAGAGTTTAGAGGACCCCCATCTCATCAAATGGGTACCTTATTTTGGTTCACTTTTTCAATGGTTTTTGCTCATAGTAAGTTCTCTATCTATCTCTAATTTTCTTTTTGGCCATACATGAAAACCTCCCTCTTGATTGAGCCTAATTAAAGAATATCTCTGTAGGGGACAAGATAATAAGTAACTTGGCAAGGTTTGTGTTTATTATTTGGTTCCTAGTGGTGTTGATACTTACACAAGCCTATACAGCAAGTCTTACATCTATGTTAACTGTTCAACAACTCCAACCAACCATTACTAGTGTAGATAAGCTTATCAAAAACAAGGAATATGTGGGTTACCAAAAAGGCTCATTTGTTTTGGAATTTATAAAGCAAATGGGTTTTGATGAATCTAGGCTACTAGTATACAACTCCATTTAGGAACTTAACTAGCTTTTCAACAATAATGGCAATAAGGGTGGAGAAATCGCAGCAGCATTTGATGAATTCCATTTTATGCAACTTTTCCTTTTGAGATACTGTTCCAAATACACCATGGTTCAGCCAACATACAAAACTGATGGCTTCGAATTTGTAAGTAACTAAAAACTTTATTCCTAATTCTTAACTTCAATTCTATATATATATTCTTTCTAATAACTTCTTCTCATGCAGGTGTTTCCTATTGGCTCTCCTTTGGTAACTGATATTTCTCGAGCAGTTCTAAATGTGTCAGAAGGAGATAACATGGTGAAAATAGAAAATTCATGGTTTCCAAAATCATCTAGTTGCTCGGATACGCGTGCATCAATCACCTCAAATAGGTTAAGCATGGAGAGTTTCTGGGGACTGTTCTTGATCATTGGAGTTGCTGCTAGTTAGGCTTTCATCATCTACTTAGTCTTGTTCCTACATGAACATCAAAACATAGTAACAAATTCCCAGCTCTCACTAATCCAAAAAATACAACAGTTATCACACTGTTTTGACATAAGGATCTCAAATGACACACCTTTTGAAACGCACGTAAAGATGGGGCTAGTAGTGAGAGGATGACAGTTTTTTCACCTCATCTAGATCCAGCAAGAAGTCCATTTTCACTTAATCTTCACGTCCCTTCAATTCCTATCTCATCAAGCCACACTCAAGATCAAGAAACGCCTTCAAGAAAGAAAATTATTTTAGATGGACCGGACACATCTGCAAGTCCGAGCCCCCCTTTCAAACCAGAGATCAAAGGACGCCCTTTTTGCACAATAATTCTTGCTTAGATCAACCAAGCATACCTGGAATAATAACTCTAGCCACTAAGATTACTAGTATAAACCCAGAAAGACAGAGAGTTTGAATTTTCCTCATTGTATTGATCACAAGAAAGTTTAACTAGCCAGTGTAAATAGGATGAGCTATTCTAATATCATTTCAACCTCTTTTTCTTCTTCTTTTTGAGTGTAACAAATTTCTATATATTCTGTTGTTTATAATTTTTCAATATTCCAAGAAAATTTCTAGGTCATTGAACACAATCTAGAAATCTAGAAGGAAACGACAACTCAAACTTACGGCTTAATACTAGAGCTGTCAATTGGGGCTGGACGGACCCAACCCGATCCCAACCCCAAGAGTCAGAAAATTTAAAGGGTTGGGATGGAGCAACCCTTATATATATAAATATAAATATATATAAAAATATATATTTATATATTTATATTTATATTACTTTAAAAAATATTTAAAATAAAACATTTCAATTTTCACACTACTTTTAAAAAATGAAAAAAATAGTAAACAAAGTGAATAGAAAATTAGAGAAAAATGAAGAAAATTATTAAATACAAACCAAACATAAAAAAGAAAAACTCAATTTCAGGTTTTAAAACTCATTAAAGAAAGGGGGAAAAAAAACCCTAAACAAAGAGTTTGAGTTTCAATAAGAAAAAAAATACTATTACAAACAAGGGTTTGATAGCCGATTTGATCCCACAAGTTGGGGTCAAAAAACAGTTTGGTCCCCTAAGTTTTTTTTTTCTATCATAACGGCCCCTCACGTTTTTAGTCGGAATAGTTCAAATCACCAATTTTCGGTCACCCACACAGCGGCATGATTGGTAAAATAGTCAAAAAAAAAAAAAAAATTGGACAGCAAGAAGCTTCACTTTCCGGCGAGGCTTCTAGAAGATACTTCAGATGCAATTGGAAAAGGCAAAAAAGAACACAATTGTGGCTGGAAGATGAAGACACAGAACATCACAAAAAGAATAGAAAGCAAATTGCTTGCAAAAACAAAGTTTCCCATCATCATCATGGAGGACACAGAGCTTCATGTTAGAAGAGTGTTATAATAATAAAACCAGTACTACTTTCAACTTTTTTGAGGCACTGATTCAACGAGGAGCAACATTCATTAAACCAACACCAACTTCAAAATTTTGTCCCCAATTCTCTGCAAAAGCTAAAAGCAGACCAATGATTCCTCAGTGGGCACTCTTAACGGTTCTCACCACCATAACCCACTTCAGATGCAATTGGAAAAGGAAAAAAAAAAGAATGTAATTGTGACCGTTGAAGCTGGCAGGAGAAGATGGATTACATCCCTAATTTTGACCATTTTCAGAGTATGGAGATCTAAGAAAATTCATCCCTCCCAGGAAATTTATTGCCCATAATTGCAAAAAGGAAAGTTTTCCCAATTTGATTTTCACATCGAGTTTTTTGGAAGTGATGGGATTTTGTAATCTCTCATTTATTTACAGTTCCATGGTGCTTAGAAGTCTGCAGACCAATGATGGAGGAAGCTTCACTGCTGAATTCCATCATTGGAAACTGAAGCTTTTGCTGTGCAGGTTTTTTTTTTTGACGATTTTACCCCTCATGCCGTCACTTGGGTAGACAGAAATTGATGATTTTGACCATTCCAACTATCCGTAAAAACGTGAGGGACTGTTATGGCGAGAAAAAAAAACTTAAGGGACCGAATTGGTTTTTAACTTGTGGGACCAAATCAGTTAAAAACCCTATAAACAATAATAATGTAATAGTAATAGAAAGTATGCATTTTTTTTTATTATAATAAATAAATTATAAAATAAAATAAATTTTTTAATATCTTTAGCTCCAAGGGCCCACCCACCTCAATCCTTCCTAAACCCTCATTGGTTGTTGGTCCTTGAGGGATGGACTAAAAAACTCTTTTTGCAATTGGGATCAGATTTTTCAAACCGAACCGTTCAAAAATCTTTGATAGGGCTGGGTCAACCCAGGGCTAGATTGATCGAAAGTAGGATCAGTTAATGGGCCCTGAAATGAAATAAATGGATTGTGACGGGTTTAGTAATTTGCCCTTTTATATAATTGGGCTTCATTGAGTTTGTGTTAAGCTAGCCCATGAGCCTCTATATTTTTTGTCTTCCAAAAAATACTTTGTAATAATTTTTTAATTAATTTTTGACGGATTTTGACAATTCATTAATTATTCAGCTATCTGAACGTATACATTTTATTGGTTTTAGCTATATTTTAAAAATTATAAAATAACATAAAAAATAATAATTACAATGTTAAACTGATGTCCTTTTACGCAAAATTGTTTGGTATATTATTCTTAAGAATTATTGGTCAATCTAGTCCTCAAGCTAACTCTTTTGGAAGTTTTGATCCCTAAATTTTTTTTTTTTACCTATTTAGTCTTTGAACAATTTACATTTTGGTCATTTTGATCCTTTACATCGAATTCTTCACAAATTTCATCAAAATTTGGAGTCATTTTGCCAATCCAGTTGATGAATGACAAGGCCAAGCAAAATGAGGCCTATGGGGTATAATTTGGGGACTGACCAAAATGACTTTAGATTCTAGTGAAATTTGTAAAGAATTTGGTCAAAAGGATCAAAATGACAAAAATGTAAATTGTTTAAGGACTAAACAGATAAAAAAAAACTTTATGAACCAAAGCTTTCAAAGATGTATAGTTTGAGGACTAGATTAGCCAATAACTCTTGTTCTTAATATACTGTGAAATATGCATTTTACATTATTATTTTTAAGTATTAAGTTGAAATATTGAATATGAAACTAAATTATTATTTTGGTTATTTGTTTATATGAATTTAATTTAATTTTGCAATAATAATTATTATATTTTAGAATTATAAATTAATAAAATATATTTTAGATAAAATGTTAACCGAAAAAAAAAAAGATTTGAAGTTAAGATCAAAGTAAATTCTAGTAACGAATAATTAATTTCCTCCAACTAAGTATCCAAATACTTCCAATTCCATTTTGATGTATTTCCAGCCAAGATAGGATGAATCACTAATTTGGTACCCATTGTTTTTCATTTTAGCCGGCTAAATATCCAAATAACTTTCAAATCATAAGTTATATAGATACTTATTTGGTAGAAGATAAAAACATCGGGTATCAATCTTGAATTTAGATATAACATTAGGTAGCAAAATGATTAACACATTCTATCTTGATAGGAAATACAGAATGAGATCTAAAGTACTAATTTTAATGTTTGAAAGTTGTTTGGGTACTCAATTAATAGAAATTAACCATTCGTTACTAGAATTTACTTTGACATTAATTTCAGATATGACTATAAGATTTTTTCCAACTTCTTTTTCAAAAGATATTATTAATTAACTTTTCGTCTTGCTCTTCAAAATGCCATCAAACTAAGAAGGTCAATGTCAAAAAGTATCAACAACCTCACCAAAGGACCACAGCATGCAACATATTAAAGGGGTAACTAACTCCTCATTGCTAACTAAAAAGCCAAGAAACACAAGCAAAAATTACATATCAAAACTAAACAAGGCAAGAGGTACAAAAAACACATCTCAAGAAACATTACCAATATATCTTTGGGTTGGGTACAATTTTTTTTTTTTTAAAGAAAAAAAAAAGGATGGAGAAAAAATTGGAAAACTGGATAATGTCACAATAACAAGCTACCTTCCACTATAATATTCATACCATGTTAAATCTTTACCTCTCTATTCTAAAAGTTTAAACGGATAGAGAGTACTCAAATTTATACACTTAACAATATTTGGCAAATGTAAGCAATTGTCTGAAGTGGTGTTCTACAATCATCTAGTTTTAGGTCGGTGAAGATTAATAGTGTGATCTGTTTATGCATGTTGTAATTTCCTGCAGATATGCAACCAAACAAAATAACGTAAAATAAGTACACAAAATGTTTGATAATGCAGTTCGACCTTCCTTGCCTATTTTGTGGGGTCCTCACCTAGGTTCATCTTCATTATAATTATTCTTACAACAAGAAATACAAATGCAACTCTACACCTTTTCTTGTCAATTATTACATGTGATTTTGTGCAAAATCTCAAGTCCCTTTGTGATAGTCAAATCCCTTCAACCCTTACATAGATTTCATCCTCCTAAAGAAATGAACACCGCTTTCTCTCAAAGTTGGCAAATACACGTTCTCCCAAAGATGCAATATGCATTGTAATTGCCCCTTCCACCAGAAGATTGTAGAGCATTCCTCTCATCAAGAACTTCCTTGATGACGAATGAAATTGATTAATCTTCTTGAGAGCTTTTGATCACCAGTTGATTCAACACATATAACCTCTCAAGAACAAATATTACTTGAATCGAAGACATATGTCAAGAACTTCAAGCAACATATAACTCTCTAACTATTGCAACCTAGCTAAGCACAATGCTTTGTATATTCTCTCTCGTCTAGATCATCTCTCTAACATCTCGAGCACTAACCTCTTGATAACTGGGAGCTCTGTTACTTGTAAGCATTTGAAACCTTCCAAAACCTTCTTGAAAACCACCTTCAAATCTCTAACTGAATTGCTTGACTTGGAAGCAACTAACACTCCTTTTATAATTTGTTTTCTATTTTATGAAAAACACTTAACAACTTGAACCTAATTTGGTTAGGAAATAACAACCATTTGAATATTTTAGAAATTAGAATTCCACTAGAATTTTGTGTCTAAATAACATCTTGACCATCAAGTCAACTTCTTAAAGTGTTGTAACTTTCTGAAGAGTTATTTCCCCAACAATCTCCCCCTTGGCATGTGTGTTGATGAATTCTCCTTTTAGCATCAAGGCATCAGATAGAAAACATAATATTTCACCATGACATCCAAATATGATTACAACAGCATACTAGAAATAGCAAAATAGAAGTGTTCGAGTTTAATATAGTCATCTAAGTCAAAGATAGTCATTATAGCAAAACAGAATAAAATCAAATTGAACCATCAATTATACCATCCATCCAGATAAGAACTTATCAGAGCAATTCCAACAAAAACAAAATCCACCCTAACTGGACCATTTATACTAATCCACACTTGATCACCATGACCCCCATCAACTGATTACTCAATTGATTGCAAGATGATAACTCCCCCTAAAGTAAACTGATTACAAGATGATTACTCATTTACTCATCCCCTGATTCCTTGACTAAATACCCCCACCCACTGAATTAACAACATACGTGCCTGAGGCTTGGAGAACAAAGACAGAAAGCATCAAACTCGTCACCAACTTCCTCCTTGAACTGAGCAAGAACCCTCAATTTCACCAGAATGATAAGATTTGTGCCATTACTAGATTTTACATATAGTGACCCTATTGTACTAGCAGTATCTTTAGATGCATCATCAGACTTAGTTTTTGCAAAAATGTTGTCACTGCTTGGGCCATTTGAACTGTCTTCATCATTTGAAGTTCCAACACGAGTACTTTTTAGTATTTTAGATGAAACTCGAAAACAAATGCTAATTGGAACTTTTACATCACCTTGATTTTTCTCAACCTGGAAAGCATTCAAAATATTAGTAATGAGACAAGATAGAAACAATACTGTTCTAGAACTTGGTAGAGAGTGTTTGATAATACTCTCATACATGATCTCACTAATATTTACCTTATCTCTAGTTTTAAGTGCATACAGCAGCTAACCCCGATTCTTTCTTACCTTTGTTATGTTTGAATTATTTAGCCAATTTTAAGTAGAGATTCTTCTTAGAACAAAATATTAAGTCCCATATCATCCTCTACTTCTTTGGCCTACGTTTAAGTTTAACACCAAATAGTTCTCAAACTATCAAATCAAAATCATCAAACCTTCCTACACCTTTACCCATAAGTGAGTTGTAATAACCGATTCCTAATCTCTTGCTAATCATCTTTGGTGAGAATTCAACAAACTTCCCTCTGACATAAACCTTGTGATAAAACTTATGATCCAAAGTATCTACCCCTTTGTCCAGATTTGCATAGAATTCAATCACCAAAATGTGAATGTAGTAGAGTGACAACTCTATTGTTGACTGCAACCCAAGATTTTTCAAAATCTCAATTTTACCGATTTCTATGCTTGATCTTGTACCATCTAACTTTCTTCTTTTTATCAAAGAATTGGTCACCCCATTCATGTTCAAGTCTTAACATAGGTCTCTCCATATCAGACTCTTGTACAATTTCTTTTCTTTTCCTTTTAACTTTTTTAACCAAGAATCCTCTGTTTCATCCTTGTCTGGAATTTCATCTTTCTTGAGAGTTTCTTTCTTAGAAATTTCTTCAATGATAAGCTTCGTTTCTTTTTAGGATTTTTTCTTAAAAAAAACTTTCTTAACAGGTTCTTGACCTTGTAATTCAACAATGTCGATCTCCTATAAGATTTTAGAATCATTTTTCTTCCCTTCAACATCATTTAGAATTTCAACTTCTTCCTCAATTGACATTGTTTTTACTACCTTCTTCTTTTTCCTGTTTTTGTTTTTGTTAACAACACTCTTATGTTTCTTTTCAAAGACTTTTTCAACATCCAAATTCATATCAATAGGAAAGATCGAATATTTATCACATGAAATAAAAATTTAATTCACAAATTCATCTTTTCCAAATAACTTAGATAAGTGATCATACGAGTTACCTGAAGCCATTGAAGCTTTATCAGAATTTCTTGTTGATTTCTCTGAATGTTGCAACTTTGAATAAGGATGCATGCTTACTAGTTTTAAGGTACTAATGATTTCTTTTCTTCTCAGGTTTATTTCTCTTTGATTTTATCTTCTTCATCAGGGTCTTCATTTTGATGTTGCTTCTTGAGGCACTTCGTGTTTTCAACATGGTTAGAGAAGTTAAGAGGATTTTTTTCTCTAATTTTACCGGAGAAGGGAAAACTTGAAGAGAGAGAGTGTGTGAAATCTTGATATGTGTGTGTTGCTTCTGCACAGAAATGTGTCAAGATGTAACAACAATGTGTGATATATCATGTCAATCAAATTTAAAATAAAGTTGATGCCAACTGTAGCTTCCCACCTAGTTTGAATCTCTCCTAAACTTCAAATACATTCAATCAGAAATCCATAGACTCAAACTTCCACTTAATTCAACAAATTTTTCTGAGCTCAAAGGCTTTGTAAAAATATCAGCAACTTGTTTCTCTGTTGCAACATACTCCGACATACTCCAACATATTAACATGATCTTCCACAAGCTCTCTTATAAAGTGATATTTTACATCAATATGCTTCATTCTTGAATGTTCCATTAGATTCTTTGAAATATTAATAACATTTTGATTATCATAACATATGATAAGCTCTTTTTATTGCGTACCATAGTCTTTCATCTTTTGCTTCATCCACATGAGTTGTGTATAACAACTTCCTACAACAATGTACTCTGATTCAATTGTACTTAATGAAATACTACTTTATTTCTTACTGTTCCATGACACTAAGTTGTTAACTAAGTAGATACACCTTCTTGAAGTACTTTTGCAGACATCTTCATTACTAGCCCAATCTATATCAGAACCTACTAACTGCAGACTCAAATCCTTAGGGTAGAAAATCCCATTTTTATGTGTAGAATTAACATACTTTAAAATCCTTTTCACAATATTAAGATGGGATTCCTTAGGTACAGTTTGATATCTTGCACAACCCCAGCACTAAATGTAACATCTGGTCTGCTCACAATTAATTATAGAAGTCCACCAATCTCACTTCTATACATCTTTTGGTTTACCTTTTTCATCCTTTGCCATTTTGATTGTATATCCCATTGGTGTTCTAATTTCCTTGGTATGTTGCATCTCAAACTTCTCGATCAAGTTTTGTGCATACTTAGACTATGTTATGAAGATACCATCCTCGAACTGTTTCACTTGTAACCAAGAAAAATTATCATGTCTCCAACCAAACTCATTTCAAATTCTTGTTACATCGAGTGGATAAATTCAGTAACAAGCTTCTTTAAAGTTGATTAAAAGATTATGTCATCCGCATAAACTTGTGCAATCATTACATCTTTGCATTCTTTCTTCATAAATAATGTTTTATCTGCACCACCTCAATTGTAACCTTTTTTCAAAAGAAACCAAATGAGACAATCATATCATGCTCTTGGAGCTTGCTTTAAGTCGTAAAAGAGCTTTTTTAAACTTATACACATGATTTGGAAAATCTGGATTTCCAAAATCTTTAGTTTGCTCAACATAAGCTTCCTCATTCAAGTATCAATTTAAGAAAGTAAACTTTACATCCATTTGTAATAACTTGAATCTTTTTTAACTTGTAATTGCCAAAAGAAGTCTCACTAACTCCAATCTTGCAATTGGAGCAAATGTTTCATCACAATCAATTCCTTCCATTTGAATATAGCATTAAGCTACAAGCCTGGCTTTGTTTCTGATTATATTCCCATATGCATTAGGTTTATTTTGAAATATCCACTTAATTCCAATCACATTGACATCACTAAGTCTCAGGACTAGAGACCATACTCCATTCCTCTCAAACTATAGCAATTCTTGTAATACTTCCTTTGCTGACTTTGGCTCAACCAAATATGTTTAGCAAACATATCTGATCGTATCATTGTAATCGAACATTGCCTTGTTCTTTGTATTTACTACATTTCCAATATCACCAATAACGGCTTCTTTAGGATGATAAAGTTTTGCTCTCGATGAGGATTCTTTTACTTTTCTAACTTTAGGTCTGTTGCATAACTGCTTGTATTTACAACATTCTCATCTAACTTTTGATTCTCCGAATCTTCCGATTATTCTACTTCATCAATCTTCTGAATCGCATAACCAAATTTTTTAGTTGCTTCATCTTCATTATTCAATTGTTGTTTGTCATTAATACCATCATAATCATCAACCACATTTACAGCTTAAATCATTGTCCTTGTCATCTTATTATGAACTCTATACACTCCACTGTTTGCAGCATAACCGAGAAAGAAACCTTCTTTGATTTTTGCATGTAATTTTCCCAAATAATCTATATTATTCAATATATGAAATCTACTACAAAAAGTGTAAAAATAATTCAGATTTGGTTTCTTACCTCTTCAAATTTCGTAAGGAGTTCTATCAATGTGAGGCTTTAGGTGAACACAATTGATAATATGAGTTGTTGTATTCATAATTTCAACCCACCAGTGTTATGATATTTCAATAAAATTAAACATAACACAAGTTATCTCTTGAATTGTTCTATTCTTTCTTTTAACAGCACCATTTTATTGAGGAGTCTTTGGTGCAGAAAACACTTGATAGATACTATACTCATCACAAAATTCAGAAAATGACTTATTTTCAAATTCACGACCATGATCACTTCTTGCTCTAGTAATCTTCTTATTCTTTTCTACTTGAACTTGAAAAGCTAACTTTTTAAAAGAAATGAAAGAATCAACTTTTTCTCTAACAAATCTACATATGTGAATCTTGAATGTCATCAATACAAACAAAAACATACCTCTTTAGTCTAGGACTTTCAACTTGTGTAGGTCCAAACAAATCAATATGCACAAGTTCCAACACATGCAAAGTTGTAATGTCATTAACTAATTTGTGTGATATTCTAAATCAGTTTCCTACTTGAAATGCGTATCAACTTTCTTCTTTATTGAAGGTAGTCCTCTCACAAATCATATCTTATTAAGTTAATATAATATCTTGTAATTAAGAAGATGTCTCAATTGTTGGTGCCAAATCTTAGTTTCTTCAGCTTTTCTCATCATACACAGTGATGAAATCTCTGCTTTACTATCATTATTAGCAAGTCTAATTTCTTTTGGAAAGCAATTGTCATCTTTGTCCAAAAACCAAACAATTGTTATAATCAAACTTTGCATTGTAATTTTTATCACAAAGTTGACCTATGCTTATGAGATTCGTCTTTAAACCTTCAACAAATAACACATTATAAAGAGTAGGTAACCTAGCAACTTTCAACTTTTCCATACCTACAACTTTCTTTCGTATTACATATCTTGATGTGTTTGATATAATATTTGAAAGAAACTTTTTGTTTCCATTCATATGACAAGAACATCCATTGTTTATGTATCAAGTGTTGTCAACACAAGCTTTCAAGATAGAGTGTGCTACTAGGGCTTGCTTTTCTCCTTCTTAACCCATATCCATTTGCCTTACAATTTTTCAAAAACTTGATACCTTCGTGTATTGCATCTCCTCCTAATATAATCTAATTTGCCACAATAATAGTTGATAGGTAAGGGCTTCTTGTTACTTTCCTCCATATTGCAACTCTTGGTTGATTTAAATTTGATGAACTCGCAAAATTGTAACCTAAACCAATCTTATCACTACATGGTTTCCCAAAAGATAACGTTTCATCAAGGTTGATTTGACCAATATTCAATCTGCGAATTTAACCTCTACATCTTATATTGAAATTTCTGCATGCAATTCATCTATTTGTGCAATCATAGCCTTGCCTTGGAGTGAAAGATACTTGTTAGATGAGTCCATTCATCAAACTAGTTCTTCATATGCCACTTGCAACAATTCATCTACTGAGGATGTTATAGATTCAACATCTTTATTGTCTTCATCAAAATTACTTTGAATTCTACCTACTTCATAAATAGTAACTTTAGTAAAGAAGGCAACAAAGTTTCTTACACTTTCATTTGTGTTACTTTCTTCATTTTCTGAAATACTATCACTCCAAGTTATGTTGTACGATTTTTCGTTCTTCTTCTTTCTGAGAGTGTTAGCACATTCAACTTGGTAATGACCAAAACCTTTTGCACTCATAGCATTGAATGAATTTTGAGATGTTCTTTTCTTCATCTTTTTGAATGAATTTGTTTTCTGGATTTTTGAACTTCTTCTTGAGGTTAGGCTTGGGTGAATATTTGCTAGACTTATTCTTAGAACTAGCATTTTTCTTCATCAGGTACTTTTTGAACTTTCTGGTTATAAGAGCTATCTGATCTTCATCCATGTTAGAATAATTTGAAGATACAACTTTGATTTTGAATGCAACACCTTTGTTCTTCTTGTTGTCAAAGTGATTTAAGTCATATTTTTGCAACAAACCAATCAACTCATCTAAGTGCATCTTTGAGATGTCTTTTGCTTCTTCAATAGTTGTTACCTTAACTCTAAATCTTAGGGATAAAGATCTCAAAATCATTTTTACTTGTTTGGTTTCTAACCAAGGATCACCAAGAACATATGCTTGGTTTGCCAAATTTTTCAATTTACTAGTAAACATTGCAGTCGAATTGTCTTCCAACATGAGCAATTATTCAAATTTGGTGTCAAATTGTTGTAGCTTTGAAGTTTTACCCAGATCAATATCTTCATAAACTGTTTGAAGAATATCCCAAGCCTCCTTAGCTGTTTCACATTGAGAC
This sequence comes from Parsonsia alboflavescens, assembly GCA_028571225.1. Taxonomy (NCBI): domain Eukaryota; kingdom Viridiplantae; phylum Streptophyta; class Magnoliopsida; order Gentianales; family Apocynaceae; genus Parsonsia; species Parsonsia alboflavescens. The sequence goes on along the minus strand of JAOXNR010035161.1, from coordinate 4,958 downwards.
ATAAGACAAAATTGGTTAGCATCAACAACACAAAAAATAGAATTGAGTGCATTGGAGTTTCCCATAGATAATCTCAATTCAATATCAGACCACTTCTCAACAGGTTGGGGAATAGTTTCAACAGATTCATTGGTGAAAGTTGGATTTGTCCATTCCCTAGTTACAATTGTACAAGCTTATTCATCTTGTGTATGAATATAACCCCCTCTATGAGATTTTTAGAAAAGAAAATTTCCTTCATCAAGTAGTAGAGGTCTACTAGATGATTAGCCTTCCTTTAGTGTACTCATCTTGACTCTAATCATCTCTTCCACTATTTCATCATTGTCTTTGCACCAAATAATGTGATCTTTGCTCTAATACCACTTGTTAAGATTATTGGGGTGTTTTGTTTATGTTTATTGTAATTTTATGCATATATGCAACTAAGAAAAACATAGTAAAACAAGCACACAAAACTCAGCCTTCCTTGCCTACTTTGTAGGGCTCTCAACCAAATTTATCTCCATTATAATTCTTCCTACAACAAGAAATGTGAATGCAATCCTACATCTTTTCTTGTCAAGAATTACATGTGATTTTGTGCAAAATCCCAAGTCCCCTTGTAATTGTCAAATCCCTTCAACCCTTGCACAAATTTCTTCCTCCAGAACACCTCCTTCTCCCGAAATTAGTTGATACACCTTTTCTCGTATATGCAATATGAACTGCAATTGTCCTTTCCACCAAAAGACTATAGGGAGTTCTTTTCCAAAGAACTTTCTTGACGATGAATGAAATTGATTGATCTTCTTGAGAGCGTTTGATCACTAATTGATTCAACACATATAACCTTTCAAAACAAATATTTCTTGAACCGAAGATGCATGTAGAAAACTTCAAGCAATATAAAACTCTCTAAACTTTTACAACCAAGATTATTTGAATGCTTTGTATATTCTTTCGTGTCTATATCATCTCTCTAACATCTCCAACTCTAACCTTTTGATAACTTTGAGTTGTATTACTTACAGGCATTTGAAACCTTCCAAAACCTTCTAGAAAGCTACCTTAAGATCTCTAACTGAATTGCTTGAATTGGAAGCAACTAACACTCCTTTTACAACTTGTTTTCTTCTTCATGAAAAATACATGATGACAACTCTAACCAAATTTGGTTAAGAAAAAACAACCATTTGAATATCTTAGAAATTAGATTTTCACAGGAACTTTGAGTCTAAAAGTCAACTTCTTAAAGTATTATAACTTTTCTGAAGAGTTATTTCGGCAACAACATCTTATTGGTATGCAATATATAGGGAAGAAGATTACCTTGGTGATGGCTCATTTGAGGAGGTGGAAGAAGGATATTCATCATTGTCAAGAAGGCAAACTTGAATGTGAATTCTAAAAATGAGAAATCAATGCTATAATATTTAAATATCATTTTTACCCTTATACTATATGACTAGTGGAAAAAAATTTGACTTTCTTTTACTTATATAACTAAAAGAGAGATGGTTGATCTAGAAAGTTTAAAAAAAAAAAAGGAAAATAGAAAATAGAAAACTCTCTTAAAAATAAACAAAAATTGTTTGGAAATGAAATTCTATGATTTACCCAAAAAATTAAATAAGAAAAAAATTAGGAACTAAATACCAAAGTACTTAATGTTATTGACTAAATCTATTAATAAAAATATTTATTTTCTATGAAAAACCCTTTATGAGAATGGTCAATACTTTCATATAATGTTATAAGAGAAATGTTTTTCGAGTATATTTTCACATAAAACAACAGTAAGAAAGTTATTAAAAAGTTGATCTGGTATTGATATTGAATAAATTTCAAATATTTCTTCTCCTGCAACTTAAAAAAAAAATTGTCTAGAAAATAAACTAAAAATTAGCAAAAAGTTTTTAGAAAAAAAATTAATATGAACAAGGTCCATATTTGAGAGAAACTTATAATATGTAACCTAGTTCATACCTACACATGGATCTTGTGGTTTACATTGATCCATATTATCAAAATTATCCAAAAGATGTATCTTTTGCTAGGACCCACAAATAATACTCCCTCAAATTGAATATTTCATTTTGACATCATAAAACATTAATGAATGTCTTTGACTTTCACAAAATTACTAATCTATCCTCTTCATTAATATAATTAGTGGTTAGAACATTATGCAAGTGGATACAAAATAATAAATATAAGAGGCATTGATGAGATTTTATATTAAAAGCCTATTTATTTTTAGACATGAGACATTCGATTTCAACAAATTAAAATAGAAATATAGACATTCAGTTTCATATAGAGAGAGTATTACTTTTGATATTTTTTTTATAAGACCGTAAATAGTACTAAACGGGTTTGGAACTAACAATTCTGACCCTGAACCCGATTAGTAAAACTAAGTAGCAGGTCCTACCCAATTATCCATCAAACCCCATGAACTTAAATCCGAAAATTACCCAATAGGTCTCGAGTCTCTGGTAAACTGATTCATTTTTATATTTTTTATTCACAATTTCTAACACAAAAGTTAAAGGATATTTACTTATAAATGTATCAAAAAAATTAATATTCAAGTAAGTCATAAAAAAACTTCAAGTAAAAGAAAAGCAAAATTAATACATATTTATCAACAAAATTAAAATAAAATAACCAATCAATACTAATTATCAAATAACAATTATAGTTTATACAAGATATATTTAAAATTTAATAGTCAAATAAACAACTAAATTTGAAATAATAATCAAAAAATATACATTATATGTATATATAAAATATATTTTATTACATGTGAGCCTCGATAAATCCGACCCATTGACAATCCTAACTCATATCCATATTAAAATTTTCTTGATACATTTGCAATACATGTACTTTGTTTTTGTCCTACCCATGCAATAAGAAAAAAAAAAAATCTAATTTAATACTCCAAATGTCCCCTATTCATCGTAAGTCATTTGAATTTAATTTTTTTATATATATATATTATATATCGTTTATTGATAATTTAATAAATATTTTATTTATTTTTATCAAGATTATCCTTACTCTCTATCACTCTTTATAAAATATTTTTTTTCCTTTTATTCTTAATGTTTTTCCTCAATAGTGATGTTTTGAAAAAGAAAAAAAATATATATCAATAAAATAATTACAAACAGACTTATAAATGAGGTTAAAAAGAGTAATTACCTTGAATAACGTAAAACTAATTCTTATAAATTTAAAATAATAACTTAATCAAACCAAGGAGGGTCCATCAATAATTTGCAAGTCTTGTCCTTGTGCGTTCCTTTCCATCACAATTAATTCAAGAAAATGACGTTTCAAAAAATATGATTCAACCCAACAAAACAGTTCTCCAAATCACACGACTTTTCCTTCCCTGCTCAAAAAACCAAACCCATCAATATCTCCTAACCCAAAAATACCCCTCCAATCACATCGAAAATGAGCTACTTCAAAGATGGTGCCAAAATGGATAAACTATTTCTGTAAGTGACCCCTTTTGGATCATTTTACAGTCAAAGAAACATACGTAAGCCGTCGGTGAACGTTAGAACTATTCCTCCTCCCAGCTCGATTTCGGGCTTACGTCAGCAGCTGATCTTCTTCCTCGTCTCTCTGCTTTCTATCTTACCTTTATATAAATAGTAAAAAAGCTGCAACGCTTATGGCTCAAATCCGTCGTCAGCAAATATCCGTATATCTAATCCGTTTCCATACTTCATCTTTATCTCATCAAATCTGCTACCTTCTAAAAAAGCGTGCCCAAGTTTCCATATTAAATATATAATATTGTATATATATGTATTAATATTATTGAATAAATATATAAAATTATATTCTTGATCCCAAAAAGGGGATGAAAACTAAAGACGGAAACTTTATAAACTTTGAAGTTTGAATCTCTATCTGGGCCTTCAAGAATCTCTATAACGGGAAATCTTTTCGTGGGGGTGGTATAGAATTACTGGAGGTTGGGAAAAGTTTAAGGTTTAATGGAGGCAGCAGCGGCTGAGAGGCGTCTGAGTGCAGTTCAAGGTCATCTGGTTCCAGCAAAAGACGATTCGAGTTTACAGATCCAAAGGAATGATACAGCTGGTGAATTTTGTAAGGGTATGGTGTTTTTAATTGGTGTGTGTAGATTTAGTTGTGAGAACAACTTGGTCTTTGGTTTTCTGCCTGTTGTGTGTGTGTTTCTTGAATGTTTCAATTGAAGTTTGGATGGGGCCACTGCTTGTTGGTTTACTATTGGTTTGGTTAATGGGAGATGAGTGGTGTTTGTTTTTGGATTTTCACTAGTTTTGAGGAGTGGGATACCATGTACTGTTACTGTCAATGGTCATGAAAGATTTAGAAATTAAGTAGCTAACCAGAGACATACATTTGCAAAATGAAAATTGTTGTGAGTAAAGTAGCCAGGCTTTTTATTCAGGTTTACGTTAGTGTATGAAAAAGAAAAAAAACTAATAAATGTGTTTCTCATGGAGGGAGAAAAAGCGCTGCTAAATATTGTTTGTCCTTAAGATTGAACCATTCTGATTGCTTGAAAAGTACTGAATTGTAATTCTGGATTTGGTTCCAATTTTCTATAAATGTTAAAAAGCTGAAATTAATGGGAAGTGCACCTCCTGTGATTATTATGGAAGGCAAGAGTTACAGGAAACAGAAAGATCTCAAGAATGACTTCCGAGTCATTATTTCCTCCTGTCATTTGTTTCCTTTGGGTCTTGTTTTTTCTTGTTTGTATCTGTGCAAGGGTGCTGGGCCCTGAATGTTTAAAACAATACTACGATATACCACTTCAGGTCAACTTGAACCGATGAGAATGTGTCCCATTCGTAATTCAATGTGCAGCATCTCAAGTAGTCTGTTGGTTGAGTGCATTTCGTGAATCTTCTTCCAACTCCTTTTGGGGAGGGGGGGGGGGGGGGGGGGGAATTTGAAAAATG